>CM034151.1:363107185-363132458 GCA_019776745.2 Taxus chinensis
CTATATGTTCTAGAACTGACCCTGTCGAATCGGTAAGTCGTGAGTGGCCGTGAAAACCCGCAACTTCTTTCGAAAACCCCAAGCAGGCGGCCGATCATCCATCATATGATAGGATCATCACAGAATTGCGTGATGGCACCAAGCCCCTCCTTATGTGATCTTTGCAAGAGAGTTCTACAGTTAATGGAGGATTTATTTGTAGAAACAGAAGTACATTCACTTACTTTAAAAGGAAGAAGATGCAACTAGGCAGATCTACACATCGATGCATCAAAAAAATATAAATAAAAATTTCACGAATTATAAGAAACCAATCTAAGTCATGATAATCCAAATAACATGAGGGTTTACACCCATAAACAAGATGTACAGAATAGATCCATGTATATTGATTTAACATAGTCTTTAGTAGCCATACTACATTCAAAGGTCATCTCAGATCATATACTTTAAATGAAAAAGATCCAACCCTTGCAAACTTATCTTATCAAGATCCGAACTATACTTTTCCCCATTATATCCCTTGAAAAAAATTCCAATACCCATACATATGCTTAATGATATCCCTTACAACCCTCTAACACTAAGGACTATAAGCCCTAACACCATGAACTCCAAACCATTAGCATTTCTGCAGCACTTCATTACTCTCCTTCTCTTCCTCTACATTTTCTATGAATTCTCTTTGAATTCCCTCTTCATTCCCTCTATGTCTCAAGTACCTATTTAAATAGGATCATCGACCACCACCATGAATTCTCTTTTAAGAAGATCACGTGTCAAGTGTCGATGTGGTCCTCCATTGGCGAATGTTTATCCTTTTTGTAAACCTTCCAATAACTCTAATGATGCCTCTGAGATTATTCCCTAATTTGAATATCCTTTTCTTGACCTCCAAGGTTCTAGACTGGTACCTTATCCACTCATCATGCCTAGTCGCATCCTCACATTTTTCCTCAAGTGACTCCATGATGCCAAATATGACTAAGTCCGTTAACCCTTTGTTCTTCCTGCCCCGTGCACCGTGGCTTCACTTAAACCCTTCTTAAACCTGCTTTTTCTTGTGAATTTTGCTATAGTTCTCTTCTATCCACTGTTCTTACACTATGCGCACCTCTTAGTACTTAGCCAATATTTTATGATCCAACAAAAACTCTCCTACACCCCTAAACACTGTTAATCCCTCTCTAACCAACTTCTATAAGCTTGTTTTCCTTTAAATTATCATTTTTAGGTTAATTAACCCTCTTATTAACTTCTAAGAAGGATTTTAATTTCTAAACAAATATCTTACCTTTCCAAATAGCCACTTAGCTTCCTAAAATCCTGTTCACATCTCCAACTAGGTTTTTCTAAAAATCAAATTTGTGGAACCCCTTTAGTCCCACATGCATCCAAAACATCATTTTCTCAAATCCAAAACTATAAATAGATGGATACCCCTCCCACATTTTCTAAGAACAGACTCTTCTCTCTCTCTCCTCTCTCTTATTTCAATTTAAGCAATTTTAGGTCTCTTAGATCTTTATTTTCATAGTTTATTTGAGCTATTTGCTTGTTATTTAATAATCCATTTCAAAGCTTTAGGTAAATGGGAGAATCCATTAATGGTGAGCTTCAATTATTAAGATTTGAAACAATAATAATCACAAAACTGATTCTTTCTATAGCTTTAATAGGTTCATTTATTGATAGATTTCATGGAGTAGAGAACTAATATAGTCATGTTTTAGAGGTTGATTGTTTGTTTCAAGCTTTATATATGCATGTAAATAGGTATCTCTTACTTATCTCTAATCTAATGGTCATTGAGTTGTTTGTTTAATTATTTTGGGGGACTCTTTTGTGTTCTTACCCCCATTTTATAAGATTTTGCAAACTTTTCATTACCACACATTTGGCATTCTAAGGGCATTTCGTTTGCGATTCCCTTGCACCAATAACATTGCATAATATGAAGCACTCATTGTTGGCCTTAAGTTGGATATCACTTGGAATATGATATAGTTATGAGTCATTGGTGACTCCCAACTTATTATTAAAGAAGTTCATGATGAGTATAAGGTTAAAGATGAAAAGCTTATTCCGTACAAGAAATCTGTTGAAACCTTGAAGGAACATTTTGTACAGGATATCTTTGAACAAAAACCAAGGTCACACAATAATCAGAAGATGCCATGGCTACCATCAATCAATGTTACACATTTCATCTTAGGAAAGTAAAATTCCATTCTTTGTATAGAATTTATGAGTTCCCACATATGAAATTCCAGAGTCATGTCTAGCATGTGAAGTTTTTGGTCCCTTCTCCCCTTGGTATGACCCTATATTTAGATACCCTACAAGATGGAATGGTTCCCCCCAAATATTACCCATTCTGAGAAGAAATATCTTATCCACTGTATAGCTCATTACACCCTCCTAGGAGGCACCCTTTATCGTCGTGGTTATGACGGGAATCTACTTCTCTTTTTAGATGTTTGTTTAATCGGTCCACGTATTAAAGAAGTTCACAAAGGTATTTGTGAAGTGCACACTAGTGAAATGGTATTGGCTAAGAAAATATTAAGAGTGGGATATTATTGGCCCACCATGGAAGCATACTATTGTAATTTTGTAAATAAATGTGAGCTATGTCAAAAATATGACAACTTGATACATGCACCGACATAGGATTTGTGACCTATCACAACACCTTGGCCATTTTCTAGGTGGGGACTAGATCTCATAGGGAAGCTCTATCCTACCTCATCATATGGTCATACCACATTATTACTGCCAATGAGTATTTCGCTAAATGGGTAGAGGTTATAGCTCTCACTTATGTCACTGGTTGCACAAATTTCTAAGTTCATTATGAATCACCTCATTTTTCACTACGACATACCTTCTACCATTGTAACTGATAATGGTAAGTCCTTTAAGAATAAAAAATTCAAAATGTTATGTCAACACTTTCAGATTCAACTCAAGTGGTCCACCCCCTATTAACCTTAAGGTAATGGACAAGACGAGGCCACCAATAAAAATATTGTACGGATCATGGAGAAAATGGTAAGTAAGAATGACCGTAATTGGGCACTTACAAATACATCCTACCCTGTGGGCCTATTGAACTTCCATCTACACTCCTACTAGTGTGATCCCATATTCAGTAGTCTATGACACTAAAGCCATGATACCCTTGGAATTGGATCTTCCCTCCTTGATAATATCACTCTGGGACTATCTTTATAAGGATGAAGACTATAAATTTTCTCGGCTAGCAGAGCTAGAGTTGTTGGATTAGAAGCATATGAATTGCTTAATCACCTCAAGGTTTACCAAACAGATTGTTAAGAAGATATAACAAGAATATCTTTCATCATGAATTTAATACAAGTGATCTTGTTATAAAATAAAATTAGAAAAACATGGTGAATTACAAAGAAAGAAAGGAAAATTTGAGGCTAACTTGTTAGGGCCTTATGCGGTGGTTACTAAATATGGATTAGGAGATTGTAAAATTGCATATTCAGATAGTGAAGAGCTTCAAGAACCTATGAATGCCATGCATCTCAAGTGGTTTTATGCTTAAGCATAGTCAAAATATCATAAAATACCGAAAAATTAGAAAATGAAAGAAAAAACAAGAAAAAAAAGTCAAAAAAATCAAGAAAACAGTAAAGAAAAAGCAGGTCATCTAAGTGTAAAAACCATGAAATTTTGGCATATTGGATTGGTCCCTGGGTTTAAAATGGTTTCCAGAACTGAAGTAGGGTTTTCTATTCACAATTTATTCTTGCATTTAGACAAATAACTATTAATTCTGTGTAAGATTGTTTTCCCTTGTCTGGTCTAGGAATCTTCCTTGTATCTACTTTGCCAAGCCATGATCTGGCTTGTTTTTCTTATATCTATGTGAAGGAATTGCCTTTGTATATTCCCATCTAACAATGGGAGAACCTTCACATTTCACCTTCTTGAATATTCACATGTGGCATTCTTCCTTTTATATATTCCCACATCATGCTGGGGGCATCCACGCTTCTTTTTCATTATACATTGCTTTAAAAAAAGACCTTAGAAAATACAAAAACATTCAGAAAAGAAATACAAAAATATAAAACATTCAAAAAACCCCCTTCTAAGGATGACTCTACATCAATTAGAATAGCATTGTCTCTAGGAAACCCCAAAAATAATGTGAATAGTAGCCTTGAAAAGCTGTCTTTACGATGACACTAGAAACAATAAAAAAAATTATATGTAAAATGTCCCACAAAAACAAAGTCTTAGTTTTCTTGCTTTAGTTTTTAGTTTATAGAATGTTGATTACATTTTATTTCTATGTTTTATATTTTACATTGGATTCATTTGTTTAGGTTAAATCTTTCTTAGCTATTGCATTTAGTTCATTCTATCATGTATACTTGTTATAATTGTATTGTTTTAATTTGTTTTATTTCCATTCCATTGTGTTATATGTTACAGGATTGAGTTCAATTAGTTACTTTAGTTAAGTATTTACTTAGTTCGTTGCATTAGATTCACTTTCCAGGCTTCTAATTGTTTACACTATGTTAGTTTTTAATTAGGTCATACTTGTAAATTGATTGTATAATTTATTGTAATAATTACATATATCACATCTTTCATATATCATTTATCATCACATCTAACACCATCAAAAAACATCATATATACAAAAAAATGCTAAGTTTTACATCATGCATGTATGCTAAGCTAATAATCACATATCATATCATCAATGGGGGCAAGAGGGGTTACACATAATCACAAATCTATCCCCCCGTGTAAATATCACCTATATCATCCTGTATGCTAACATCTACCAAAGTATCTCATGTACAAATCTATGATAATATCTAAGGATATATCATCAATCTACAACATATGATGTAACATCATCACAATCTATCAGAATACATACATGAGAAATGAAATCATACAACATCAGGATATACTCATCACGTTAGAAATTTGCAAGAGCTCTGCTATAAATGAATTTCCCGTGATTTATTTAACCCCCATGGTGGGTATATTAGGTTGCCACAATGCCCTTGGGGAATGTTTTCTCCATCGTGATCACTCTAACACTTCTTATCTTCACTAAAATTATTATTTTTATTAAATAATTATTTTTTATTAATTTTCCACTACGCTAGGGCACTATTTTCCACCTAGAACTTATCTCTTCACCTTGGGGAATTTTCAAATATTTCTAGGCACTATTTTTCATTCTATTTTTATCTATCGCTATGATTATTTTTAAATAATTATTTTTGGTCAATTTTTCTTCCCTCCGGGGCATGATACTGCTACCTGACACCCATTCTCCTCACTCTAGAGCATTTTTGAATTCTTCTTGGAGATCTTCCATTTCTTAAATTATTCTCACTTATAAAAGAAATTAAAAATTATTAAAGCATTCAAAAACCAAAAAAAAAAAAAAAAATCAAAAATTGACAAAAAATGGTACCAAGCTCAAAACGTAGCTGAAATTTGTGTCTCTCACATGACGTTCATCTCATATCTAGCTGGAATTTCCAAGCGTATTGAGACAATGACCCACATATCCTCTAGATATCCAAATCATTTACAAAAGCTACGTTGCTTACTTCATTGATACTATGGGGAACGAGTTGCCTGGTATTGTTTTATTGTGCACATTACTTTTTCATTGGACCTAAGTGTCATCCTTCTTTTCCCTTGCATAGATGAATTTCTTGGGGAATCATTTTAAACCCCTTTCATTTATCAAAAATTTTTGGATTGCATCTTGATAAAAAAACATTACATTATGTTTCTCTATTCAGTTAGCTTGTTTACTTTATCGCATTGCATTGCATTATGTATATTGCATAGAGTTAAGCATATTTTACTTTCTCGTATTACATTACATTTTGTATGTTGCATGGATTTGGTATTTCTATCAATGGACATTTGTTCATATATGGAATTTCATTTCATATTAAATTCTTGTTCATTCTTTATTTTAATAAGGGTCAGTGATGAAGATTACTAGCAATATGATGACTAAAATTGTTTCTATAGCACTAGTTTACAGATAGCTCAAAATCCCTTTTCTTTTTATTTCTCTTATATCTCCCATATCTTCTCTTCCTAATATTATTGATTCTATTATCCTTTCGATTGTTTATCAATTTCCTCCATCACCCCATTGCCACTCAATGGGGCATCCGTCATCCTACTAAGTTTTCTTCTACCCTTCAAATATTTTAGTTTTTTGTATTTGTCTACTTTCTTTGAAGTAACGTCACACACCTCACCTCAAATAAGGGAAAATGTAGACACCTATAATTTGGTCTTCATGATCTTATTTCTATGATTACACTAACTATCCAAGTCTCATATTAATTTACTACACTGTGCTAATAAATTACCCTTTCTAACCTCTCCTACATCCCTAAACCCTGCTAATCCCTCTCTAACTAGCTTCTATAAGCTTGTTTCCCTTTAATTAACCTTTTTTAGTTAATTAACCCTCTTATTAACTTTATAAGAAGGATTTGAATTCCTACAAAAATATATTACCTTTCAAAATAACCACTTAGCTTCCTAAAATCATGTTCACACCTCCAAATATGTTTCTCTAAAAATCAAACTTTTGAACCCATTTTAGTCCCACATGCATCCAAAACATCATTTTATAAAATCCAAAAACTGTAAACAGAGGGATACCCCTCCCACCTTTTCCTAAGAACACACACTCTCTCTTATTTATGATTTAAGCCATTTTAGGTCTCTTATAGTTATTTCATAGTTTATTTGAGATATTTACTTTTTATTTTCTAATTCATTTCAAAGATTTAGGTTAATGGGAGAAGTAATTAATGGTGAGATTCTATTCTTAAGCTTTTGAAACATCAATAATAAAAAAAATGATTGCTAGAGATTTAATAGGATCTTTTATTGATAGATTTCATTAAGTATAGAAATAATATAGTCATGTTTAGAGGCTGATTGTTTGTTTCAAGATTTTTATATGCATGTTAATAGGTAGATATTTATTATCTCTAATATTATGTTGATTAAGTTGTTTGTTTAAACCTTTTGGGTCATCTTTTGTGTTCCTACCCAATTTTTAAAGCTTTTGCAAACTTTTCATTGCACACAACCTAGGTATTGATCAAATAAATATCCATAAATCCACATTCAAGGGTGTATTGAGGTTTGGAAAGTATAGGAGATTAATTCAAAATGGTGGGTTTGCATATTTTGATAAAACTTACTCTATTGTTGAAGGTATGGTACTTCTATTAGGAGTAGAGAAGATAAAAACAAACTTATATATAGGTGTAAGAATATTTCATTCAAACCTTCACATTTAAAGACAATAATCATGTGGTGTATGCCATACTTCAAAATATTAAAAAATTCCTAAACTATGGGAATATAGTTTTAGAAGGAGGGGCTAAATTTTCAAATCTAGAAGAAAAAAACTAGGGGAATTGCATAACAAACAAGAGTATGAGTGAAATAGTCAATGAAGATATCTATTATAAATTAGATTTATGTCATTGAGTAGGGGATAAAAAAGAAGGATATTAATTATATACTAAGGATGATATGGAACTTACACAAATTTTTAAACCAAACTACATTGAATTCTCTCAATAAAAAAAGAATTGTGAAATGAGGAAGAAGAAAATTTTACATTTAAATATAGAAGAAAAATAAGGCTTGAGAATAGTCTAAGATGGCAGGAATAAAAGTAAGGCTTAAGTATATGATGAGCTAGTGTGAAACAAGGTAGATGACATTGGCCTATAAGACACAATCCAATTATCCACCATCGGATATTACTACAAAATAAATTATATGTCTAAGATTTTGCAATTAGTGTGAGACTATGAATATGTACTCCCTACTAAATTCAACAAAATTAAAGGAGTAGACCCATCACTAGGAGAAATGTGCATAGAGATAAAGGAAGGTATAAATAATGTTAGGAAGAGGCCTTAAAGATTGGATCATAATATGAAGGAAATGATGAAATCTTAACTACATTGTATGGTAGAAGAAGAATTAATCTATCCAATAAAAAAGTAAAATTGGGTGACTCTAGTATTCACTGAACCAAAGAAAATGAGGGAAATCAAAAAATTTAATGATTATTGTTCTTGTAATGATGATTGTTTAAATGAATAATTTCCAATGTCATTCACAAATTAAATATTGGAAGCATTAGTATGGCACAAGGTTTACACATTCACATATGGATTCATTAGCTATCAATAGATTCCAATTATGCAAGAAGATAATATTAAGAATACTTTAACAATAGAGTGGGGAAACATTAAATATTAGGTAATGTCTTTCAGAATAAATAATTCACCCATAATATTTTCTCTCACTATGGTCATTGTGTTCAAATAATTTATATATGATTTTTTGGAAGTTTACC
Source organism: Taxus chinensis (assembly GCA_019776745.2). Classification (NCBI taxonomy): domain Eukaryota; kingdom Viridiplantae; phylum Streptophyta; class Pinopsida; order Cupressales; family Taxaceae; genus Taxus; species Taxus chinensis. The sequence continues at coordinate 363,115,617 of CM034151.1, forward strand.
TAGTGTTGTCGCTCTCCAAATTCTCGTCTTTTGAAGTCAAGTTTCGAAAATTTTGAGTCAGTACCTTGGAGTATTGGATCACGTTGAACCTGGTATTGTTTTCATAATTATGGATTTTTTCCCCTTCTTTTTATTTCTTCCCGCAGTCGGGAATGACGGGTGTATCTTCCTGGTTAATTTTTATCCCAGTATCCACGGGTAGTACATGGACATCCATGATTGGATGCGACATGGTCATGTTTCAAGCAACAATGGAAGCCTCCACACAACCAAATGATGTAACTAAAAGGTAGGGACCAAGGGATGGTCCTCAAATAAGCGTAGGCTTTCCATGTGTCCTAGGTCCAAAATTAAGATAGAATAAGCCCAAATCAGCTAAGTATGGAAGGTTGAGTAGATGGTGCCACGTCCCTCATCAGTGCACCTTCAAGAGTCAAAGATAGGGGTAGTTATCAAACTTGCACCAGTCCTCCATGTGTCCGAGGTCCAAAAAGGGACAAATCCAATTATTTAAATTGACTAAGTATGAGCAGGTTAGCGGAAGCCTCCACGTGCCTCAACAACATGATTTCATACGTGAAACCAAAAGGTTGGTTTCCAAATGTGCGCTAACTCACCACGTGGTGAGATTCAATGGAGAGACAGAGTTGGCCGTTGAAAATTCTAATACCGGTGGAAGAAGCCACATGTCATCTTGACGCAATTTCAAGAGGGGTTTCTAAAGTGGAAACTCAAATGAGCGCCAGCTCTCCATGTGTCTATGGGTCAACATAAGTCAAGAAAGAAATAGGCCCAAATCGGCTAACTATAAAAGAACCGGCCAGCTCTCCACATGTCATCCTGGCACAACTTCAGAGGCAAAAAATGTAAAAGGTGTCCACAGGCCTGCTTTAGTTTAAATCTCTCCCATGTGGATGGCCCAAATTTAAAGTTATAAAAGCATATCAAATGTCCCATATTTAACTAGCTAAATAATGTAATGACCGTATATTGGAAAGCTTGGTTTTTTCTGCCATTAACGTTTCTTTTCAAATCAAGAATTTGAAAGGGTGTGAATGATTGGAATGATTTGTAACCATTTCTTGCTTACTCAAGGAATTTGTAACCATCTCTTGTGAGCTATTTCATAGGATTTCAAAGTCATAGTAAAGGGTGGGAATTTTGATTTTCTGGAACTGTAATTTTGAATCTGAAGAAATCAATATAAGGGTTTTCCCCTTTTTCCTTTGTTTTCTCTTTCCTTCTTACTCTGATATGTGAATCATTTAATCCTTGCATGCTTAGAAACTTTGTGTTCTAGTTTATACAATCTCAAGAACTTTGAGTCTGCGGTTTGTGCCCGTTATAAACGTGAATGGTTCTACTCTATATCTCATTTTTCTCAATACATATAAGGGTTTTTTCTGCCATCTCTTTTCCCTAAAAGTATTGTCTTCTTCTTCCTCCCTCCTCTCTTCAAGTGTTCTATCCTCATGTATTGATAAATTTGTAGGCATTAAACACATTTCAAGATATCAGGAAACCACTGTTGAATGAAATATTGTGTATTTGTACATAGGTTTTGCCCCTTCTTTCAATAAGGGAACCTCACCCATTAAAAGAGGAGGGACTTGCTTGTCCCTTGACTATGGTTTCATTCTAAGTGCAAATCTGAAACCCAACACCTACCTGATTGGGTAGTCTTCCCTATGTTTAGAGAACACATTTCTAAGCTAGTTTGGATGTTAGAATATTGTAAATAATTGTACATTGCATTGAATTTGAAGAAATGTTTTTTCCTTACACCTTTTGGAGTATTACTTGGACACATTGTTTGCAAATAAGGGTTCTTATTAGATCAATGAAAATCATAGTTATAATCGGTCTTAAACCTCGTACAAACCACTTTGTATTTTACACATTTCTTTTACATATAGGATATTATAGAAAATTAATCAAGGGATATGATAGCAATTGGTAACCTATGGAATAGTTATTATTAAAAGGAAAAAAAATTGAATGGACCAGAGAGTGATAGAATGCATTCATTTAACTTAAACAGAAATTAGTCAATGCACCAATATTGGTATTTCTCAAATGGAAAAAGGTGTTGCATGTACATGTTGATGCTTTAGGTAGCACAATCAGAGAAATCCATGTGTATCCAAGAGGATTAATTGACCATCAAATACAATTTGTAACTCAAAATTTATCACTAACAAAAATAAATTATACAACTATAGAATAAAAAGATCTAGCTATGGTATTTTCACTCTATAAAATTACACAATACTTGTTGGAAATACCTTTTGAATTCTTCACCGACCATCAAAGATTGTGGTATCTAGTAAATAATTCATTAGTAGGAGGTAGGATATCAATATTTCTCATGTTATTTTAGGAATATACGTTAAAAATAAATGTTAAAATAAGAAAAAACATATAGGGCCAAACCATCTAAAAAATAAACACACGAGAAGAACTTGAGGAGTTATACAAAGATGCACCAGATTTGCACCTATTAAAAGTAATTGTAATTCTAAAACAACTTGAGGAAACTACCTAGTTCCTTTAGTATGGTATTTACCAAATCATTATTTAGAAGAGGAGAATAAGTAGCTTGTCACTAAAGCCTTTCCATACACAATTATAAATGGATTCATGTATAAATTGTGGAAGGTCCAAGGATGAAATACTACAAAGTTTCTTTGGACCATGAAACAGAAACATGAAAAATTTATAGTGGAATTTAGTGCTTGGTCTTGTTTCAAGATGTACATCATATTATGAAGCACTATGATGTTTATTAGAGGATAACAAAACCCAACCAATCAAATGAAAAACCACTTAACCCATTTCTAGTAATGTAGTAATTTGAACTATGGGGAATATACTTCATTAGACCAATAAACCCACCATATAGAAGATTTAAGGATACATATATAATCACCGTAACTGATCACTTTACTAAATCAGTTGAAACCACAATATCACTAAATTGTGTAATGCATGACATAACCAAATTTTTATATGAAAATATCGTAACCAAGTACGGTTGCATGCAAAAACTAATTAGTGATAAAGGAAGGCAATTTATAAACAACACAATAAAAATCCTTATAAAAATTCATGATTGCACTTTATCAAAGGATGAAATACCATTTGTAGGAAAATGGACAAGCATAAGATACTAATAAATTCTTAGGAGTTCTTACAAATATATACAATGGAAAGATAGGATACCCTAATACTCTAGGATTACATAAAAAAATACAAGTAAATTATAAGGAAAAACCCATTTAACTTCCATATATAACATAAAAAATAATTCCCATGGAATATATTGTATCAAGTCTATGCATTGATTTGATCAACTGATTAGAATCTAAAAAATCTATAGAAAATAGAATTTTGTATTAGATAAAAATGGAAGAAAATAAGGCAATTACACAATGGAACCAAGAGGTCCATAGAAAGAGTTAAAAATCATGAAATGATAGAAACCTTCATAGACTAGAGTTTCAAATATAGAAAATGGTGTTGGTCTACAAAATAAGATTCAAAGCATAACCTAGTAAATTGTGGATTAAGTGGAAAAGTCCATATATCATTCATTACATTACAAATAAAGATACAATTGTATTTTGCTACTTATAGGGGAATTTTTTATCTAGAAAAATCAATGGATGTAGGCTAAAAATCCTACAATAGATATTTTTGAGATGGAAAAAAAGTAACAATAAGTGCCTTCAGCACAAGAATTAGGGTAGGATTTTTTAAATCTCAAGAAAGTGTTATAGATATAATTTTTCTACATTTAATCAATTTTTGGTTTAGTGTGTGTTGGAGTAGATAAATTAAGGAGATAAAGTTGTAAAAAAAATAAAAGTAGGAAGGTGGGAACCAAATAAAGATGAAATGGGAGGAAATGAGTAAGTTTAGGGAACCTGCATATGAAATAAAAAAGTAGATGAGGAAAAAGGAAATAATTTATTTTGAAATGATGGAAAGTTACTAGCTTACAAATCTGTACAGTTGACAGATGAATGCACAAGATTTAATTGAAAAATAACTAAAGAGATAAGTTGGCACACCTTATAACCAAATATCCAAGTCATTAAAGTGGTATCTCAAAGAATAAATAACTTAAAAATGGATACATCATGCACATAAAATATATAATAAGAAAATAACTATGAGTAAAATAAAAAAACATAGAGATAAGTTTGAAAACATGAGGAACCAGTAAACAAAGTTAAATAATCTAAAATTTTAAGAGTTTGAAAGTTTTAGATCTAAATTATAAAAGAAATTTGTGAATAATTAATGGCATGTCCATTCACCCAGCTTGTCAGACCTAAGGTATAAGGAATGATGGAATAATAAGGCATAACTTTCCTTCAACTGAATGATTCATAAAATGAAATGTTAGGTTAATTTATGCATTATATTACCTTTAAATATTTAATTATTTAATAAGGTAATTAGTTAATATATTGTTATATAGTTTTATAACAATATTTGTCATATTATTGCATAGGTTATATTGTTACGTAGTTGTAACAATTATTATTTGTTTGTATTTAATTATTGTTCCTTCCCGGATGTATTTTGGAAGCTGTTGTGACTTTGGTTGTACCTGTACAACCCATTTATTTGTTTGCACATGGTTGTTTAATTCCTATAAGAATTACAACAATCTATTGTAATTTTGGCTGAGTCGGTTGATTAATATAATTTATAGGCTTCCATCCCTATTCTACATTTGGTACCAGAGCTGGTTGAAGCTCCTGACAAGGTTGGAGAGAGGTTACAGAGGAAGAACAATCGTGGAGAAGAAATCTACTTCATCAGAGAGCCAGTACTACCTCCAGTAGCTTCCCACATCTCCTTGTAGTCCCACAACTTCTTGTGTGAAATCTAGGTAAACATAAATAATTTTTTTTTCCTTTGTTCCCTCTGCACTGGGCAATTTTATTTCCTTGGACTTAAAAAAAATTAATTTTTTTCCCCCATCAGGGGTTTTACCTCTACATTTAGAGCTATATTTGGTTACTATTGAAATTGGAGGTAAAACTAGTCTCCGCTATAGTTAACATACTATTACATCTAGAGGTCTATGTGATGAAGAGCTCATACCGAGCTAGTTTCTTTCTTTGATTGGAAAGTTATATTGTAAGTGTCTACATTGCCACCGAGTTAGCTTTCTCATTGCAAAGGAGAGCTACATTCGGTTTGAGAGATCACACCACTCTACACACTGAGTTGTGATCCAACAAGCCCATGTTTAACACCATCCAATCCATTAAAATACAAATATTGAGCCTTTGTATCAATTCATCGTAAGACCTACACACTCTTCACACCGAGCTTTTCCTTGATCTGTACTTGCACCAAGTTGTGTTTTGAAAGGACTAAGAAACATTGGGTTGGAGTCATTTTTTGCATTGAAAGCCAACCGATCCATGGTATAGTTTGCAATACAAACCGATCATAGACCCTGCATCAAAGAAAACTGGTGGCCTCCATTTCTGACTTGCACAAAGCTATCAACAAACAAAATCCGTGCAAACTCCATCAAGCTAACTCCTGTACCCTGCTCCACAAGCTCCAAATCCTACAACATGCAATAAGAAAAAATCAAATAGAGTGACCAAGCACCAATCAACATGTTGAAAGCAAAAAAATGTGAGTAATATCAATCTAATTGGTGGATAAACAATCACATGTAAAGGCTTTGCAAAAATGATGAAGTAGTAATACAATTGAGGTGGCTAACAAGAATATAAAGGATTTTTAGATCCTCTTTCTAAGGAGAAAACCCTGAATCCCCATTCAAAAACTATGCCACATGGATCCTCCATGTATACCACCACTGCATCTTCCTACCATGTTGTTATTTTAATAGAGGTGAGTCATCCTTAATATTTTTTAAATATATATGCTTCAGATTTTACCTTAAGCACTCACAGAGCCAAGTTGGTAAATGAAAGTGATTTTAGGATAGAAGGTGAGGGGTTCGACCCCCACCCCCAACAAAAAAACTTGAATTTTGACATTTAGTGGCACATTTTGAGAAACCACAATTTTTTTAGGACATGTAGTGGAAAACCACCTTTAAACAACTTAGTTACAACTAAACTGGCCTCCAAACTATTAATGTGGAAAACCCTAGTTTAGGGTAAAAATGTTTCTCCTATTAGGCCTATTTTTTGATTCCAGAAAACATTTTCCAAAGGATGACTATCTAAAAAAATCATTTTGAGATACTTTTTAACGGTTTTTTGAAGTGAAGGTCGTACTGGGCTCCGGAGGCCACAAGGGCCCGCAAAACAATTTATTTTTGTGCCATTCAATTTTTTTCAAATTTTTGAATGTAATTACATGCTTCAGTATATTGTACTAATTTTCAGGTTTCCATCGTCAACCAAAAATATTATAACTACTAAAAAAATTGTAAAGATTTATAATAAAAAATAGTAAAAATTGGTTCTAAAACACTCATAAGATCCTAGATCTCATTAGTAGCGTTCGGTATATATAGTTCCTCTGGGAAGTGCTTACAGAAAAAATTTTAGCTACTACTACACTTAACACCTAATATAGATGCAACAACGTTGTCTAGGAATCAACCCTTTAAATTAACAAGGAGTAATAAGGTCACAATACACACACTATGAGCCATCCCATCTGTCTATGAATGATTGCACGACATAAATATGGATCGATAAATTATACAAGTATATAGGAAAGTTATGGGTGGGTATGAGGATATTTATTTGAGCCAGTGTTAATAATTGCACAAACCCCTTTCAGTACTATCTTGGTACCACGTATTGAATTCTTTCACGTACGTTAGCACATCTTTCACGTACCACTAGGTATATGGAAAGGGTGAGCTTCTTCCATGAACCACCGGGTATATCAGAAGTGCACGTATATAGAAAGGTTTGGTATATCAGACTGACAATATATAGATTGGGAGACCTTATACCTAGAGTGATAAGAGCCAAACCCTGTTAGTGATTTCTACAAAATGGGCACCAATGCCCCCAAAATTTTTCTTTCACATTCACAACTACTCAAAGGAAACAAATATTCTTCCTGGAAGACAAAAATCAAGAAACAACTTGAGTTTGAAGAGATCTAGCCTGTTATGACTGGTACTCTAACCAGATCAACAACTAATACAAGACAAAAATGGTAATTTTATAAAGCAAATCAGAAATTCAAACTCATCATCTTGTTTCGAGTGTCTAATTTTGTGTAACCCCACATTCAAGATGATAAAACAACCAAATAAGTGTCAAAAAATTTGAGCACAATATATGAGGCCAAAAAAAGGAATGGCATACTAAATTTACAGAGTCAGTTACACACACAGAAGTTCAAGCTCAATGAGAAAATTGAATATTTCTTAAGAAGAGTTATAGAGTTGAGGGGTTAACTTATAGCTCTGGGAGAAGCTATCACAGATTATGTTGTCATTCTCATTGTTCTGAGAGCACTCCCCTCTTCTTACCACATTTTTTTAACAACACTTAACGTGTCAAATACGATAGTTAGTTTTGACAAGTTGGTAAAACTACTATAGCAAGAGGAAGCCACGCACAATACGGATGATGAAGAGGAGAAAGAACCTTCTTCACATCAAAAATGGAAAGGAAATGGTAAAGGAAAACCTAACTCCTATTAAAATTACCAACATAAGAATCAATATCACAGGGACAAAAAATGAAGAAACAATGTCCTATTTGTAAAAGATAACATGACTTAAAATATTGTTAGTATAATACTTACAAGAAAGTTTCATCAAGAAACTCTAGACCTCCACAACAACAATCTTAAAAGGAACATTCAAACTACAATCAAAGGAAGAAAAATGGGAGATAGAAAAGAAGACCACATCAGCAAGGAAATATTGTTAAACAAGAAGAACATTCAGATAATGAAGACTTCTTATACACTACTCAATTAAGTGAACCATACATGTCATCTAGTGATGTCTGGTATGTTGATTCAGGAGCCACTTGACACATGACTGGCCATAGAGACCGGTTTACTTCAATGAGGGAAATGCCATCAAAAAATCATGTTTCGTTGGGAGATGATTCATCATATATAGTTCAGGAGATTGCAAACATTTCTCTACCCCTTGGTTCACGCAATTATAGACTATCTGATGTCTTATATGTCCCTTGGTTGACAAAGAATGTTTTTCAATTAGTCAACTCCTTGATCACAACATAAAAATTGACTTTGGTAGTCATTTCGGAAAGAAAACATGTTTAATTTGAGATAAATCACGAGGCTCAAAAATAGTTACAAAAGCCTCAAATGTCGGATGCATTTTCCAGCTTGATTTTTTCCACATAGATGACTAGGCACTTGTGGCTAAGAAATCTAGTTTAGCATACTTGTGGCATCGAAGACTTGGTCATGTTAGTTTCAAGTATCTTGAGACACTACGCTGACACTATATGGTACACGGGCTACCATCTCTTCAGAAGGATACAAACAAGTGTCCTTACTACCTAGCAGGTAAACAACATAGAGCTTCATTCTAGAAGAGTACATATCGAGCTCATGGTAAGATTGATCTGGTTCATACCAATCTTTACAGTCTGATGCAACCAAGTCATTCTAGATTTTAGTACTACATGTTTTGTGTTGATGATCATTCAAGAAAAATGTGGATTTTTTATCTTCACGTGAAAAGTGAAGCTTTTAAAACTTTCAAGAAGTTAAAATTAGCTGTTGAGAATTAACCTAGTCATCACATTAGAACTCTCTACTCAGATAATGGGGGAATTAACTAGTAATGAGTTTAAATAGTACCTACAAAATCATGGTATTTGTCAAAAAATTCCTCCTCCACACACACCACAACATAATGGTTAAGAGAAGAAATCGTAATATCATGGAAATGGTGCAATGTATGATTGATGACTCTGGACTTGTAAAGACATTCTGAGAAGAAGAAGAAAAGAAAAAAGTGTATTTTTTGAATAGAGTTCACATAGTTTCTCTTGAAGGAGTAACACCACAAGAAATATGGTCAAAGCAGAAACCATCTATTACTCACCTTGGAGTATTTGGGTGTAAAGAAAGTATGGACATACCTAATCAGAACAAAAAGAAATTGGACATCAAGTCATCATCTTCATTGGGTATAGTGAAGAGACTCTTGGGTATAGATTGATGGATCTAAATACAAGTAAAGTCTACACCAACAGAGATATTGAGTTTTTTGAGAAGAAGGAAGCAGAGTCTCCTCCTAAAGACTCACTTGATGTAGATTCTTCACCAGTTGTAAAAAATGAAGTTGATGTTCCCATAGATGATGAAAGTGATGATGGAGATGATGGTGTTGATCTAATAGAAACATAACCCATAGGAACAGTTCATCATATGCACAAGTGTTGTACTAGCACGTTACGAGATGTAAGAATGGATGCTCCACCGGATACATCCACCCTTGGACCATGGAATCGCAGTAAAGCAAGAGAAGAAGTTAACTTTTCTTTGATGAGTAGAGTTATTGAGTTTGATGAGCTCTCTACAGTATAGGATGTCCTACATTCAAAATCTTAGAAAGATGCCTTGAACTCTAAATATCAGTCATTAATGAAAAATAACACTTGATAGCCTATCGATCTTATAAAAGGGAAGAAACCCATTTGATGCAGATGAACATTCAAAACAAAGTACAAAGCAAATGGAACAATGGACAAGTATAAAGCAAGACTTGTAGAAAAGGGGTATGCATAAAAAGAAGGCATTGACTATGAGGATAATTTTTCTCCCATAGTTAAGATCAAAACAATCAAGATTATCTTTTCTCTAGCTACATAGTTTGGATAGAAATTCCATCATATGGACGTAAAAAGTGCCTTCCTAAATGGAGATTTACAAGAAGAAGTCTATATGACTCAACTTGAGGGATATGTTGTACCTGGTCAAGAAACAAAGGTATGAAGACTAAGGAAATCTCGGTATGGCCTCAAACAGGCACCCGAGGCATGGTACATAAAAATTAATGAGCATCTTGTACAATATGGATTTCTTAGAAATCCATACGATCCCAATCTTTACCTCAAAAAGCAAGGGGGGGATTGTGATTGTGATTTTCTATGTCAAAGATCTAGTCATCACTGGAAGTTCAGTGAGGATGATCGATGCAACGAAGTAATATCTTTATCAGTCGTTTGAGATGAATGATCTCAAGATAATTCACTATTGTCTTGGATGGGTAGCATGGTAGAAATAGAATCACATATTTGTTTCTAAGATGAAATATACAAAGACAATGCTTGAGAAATTTATGATGATGGATTTCACACTGATTGCAACACCTATGGAGAATAGATTGCAATTATCTCGTTCAAATCCATCTCCTAAGGTAAATGCCACTCTATATCAGAAGTTGATTGGGAGTCTCATTTACCTAGCATACACTAGAAAAGATATCAACTTTGAAGTAAGCTTGCTATCGAGGTTCATATAAGAACCCAAAGTGTGTCATTGGAAAGAAGCAAGACACATCTTGAGATATCTCAAAGGATCAATTTATATTGGTCTAGAATACAAGAAAACCAACAACTTCTTCTTCTTAGGATATCCAGATTAAGATCATGTAGGCAACAATGATGACAGAAAAGCCACTTCAGGATTTGTATTATTTATGGGATCTAGACCAATATCACGGGGAAGAAAGAAACAACACTTTTTTTCTCATTCTTCCACAGAAGTCGAGTATCATTCTATAGGAGAATTTTTCTATGAATTGATTTGGCTATGTCACATACTTGAAGGACTTGGAATACCATAGGAAAAACCGACCACCATGTATGTTGACAATGAAGGTGTTCTCAAACTTGTTCACAATCTAGTTTTTTATGAAAGAACAAAATGCTTTGAGATACAGGCACATTTCATACGTGAGCATGTCTTGAAGTAAAATAAACAACTTCATTTTTGTCTAAAAATTGAATAAATAGCAAATATTTTCACGAATTCACTTACATGTGACAAGTTCGAGTTGTTTAGAGAGTTCCTCTCCTCATCCCTTGAGGCAATGAAAAATTAATTCGGGGTTTGTTAGGTTAATTTATTCATCATATTACCTTAAAATTTTTAATTATTTAATAAGTTAATTAGTTGATATATTGTTATATAGTTTTATAACAATATTTGTCATATTAATGCATATGTTATATTGTTACATAGTTGTAACAATTATTATTTGTTTATATTTAATTATTGTTGCTTCCCAGATGTATTTTGGAAGCTGTTGTGATTTTGGTTACACCTGTGTAACCCATTTATTTTTCTACACATGGATTTTCAATTCCTATAAAAATTGCAGCACTCCATTGTAATTCTAGTTGGTTTGATTTATAAATTTAATTTACAGGCTTTCGTCCCTATTCTACATGAAGACATATGGATATCCGTAATGTTTCACTAAACATAATGGAGTTACCCATCACAACCCAAGATATTGGGAAGAGTAGATCATTCTTGGGGTACTAAAATGCTCACATTCCATAATGAAGCCTCAAGTGAAAAAATGGTAGAAAAAAACCAATTATGAGGAATTAATGTTGATAGAATTAAAATATTACCATACGTCAGAGATCATTTCAAACTCATGTAAAATATCATGAAATGTTACAAGAATGGTTCTATATGGTTTAGTGCACATGAGATAGTCCCAACCAATGCATTTTCAAACTCCTGAGCCACTAGATTTCCCAACATGGGTATATCCATGCTCTCTTTCAAAAACACTCAACCCCCAATGAAAAAATCAACGGAAATAATATATGGATCTTTGTGAAAGGGAAGAGAAATCTTGTTAAGTGTAACTATAAATCATGTAGTTTCAATCCTCAAGGAAATCATAGTGTAAAGATATTAGAAAGACATTCATGGAAGAAAATAAGCATTGCTTAGAACAATGGATATCATCACCAAGATGTAGGAGGATGTAAATTAATTTAATAAGCCCAAATTATTGATTCATGATCTAAACACCAATGTAAAAAATGTGGGTGAGATTTAAATAGAATTTCTTATCAATGACATACAGAATGTAATTAATCTCCATGATAAATTTTTGAACAATGTAAAAAAATATTTCATGCATGAAGTAATGAAAGCATTGTTGAAACTGCACATATATTTTAGTAGAGTGAATGAAGCCCTTTCAGAATGGAATATGTAGAAGACATACCTTGAATAATTTCTTTCCATTGTAAATATAATGAAAAATAATCCCAAGTATGTCATCCCTAACATCATTCTTTGCAAAATAAAGGAAACACAATAAATACCAACTCTATCTATCACTCCACTTATTCATTTAGATACAACCAAGCATCCCAAGAAATAACATTAGTAGAAGAGAACATAATTTTTTTACAAAAAGTAAGAAATTTTGAAGAATCGTTGAATGTTTTTCTTAGAAATATACGTAGATGACCACATAGATTAAAAATCCCACAAGGTAATTCTATGAGGGATTTTCTACATACTTAAAACCCTAAAGGGTGTTTTGTTGGAAATTTTACTTAATTGAAACCCTCAAAGGTCTGTTAAGTAATGCATAGAGAATGAAAATTTGTAGATGAGACCCTTTGTGATAATTTTGAATAGAGTATCATAATGTGTAACAAAAATAATCATTTGAAAAGACCCATAAAAAATAAATCAAAACATCTCCTAGGAACATCAAAACGTCTTGTCTCAGGATGAGACAACTATTTAGGCCCGAGAAAGTGTTTTTATTGTATAGGGGTTTAAAAGCCAATATGCATATGTTTTGTATAATTGTGAAATCTGAATTTATATGCATAATACATATAGGAAAAGGTAAATAATATCCAATGCTCTTTGAGAATAGATAAATAATGTGAAAAACATATTCTTTCAAAAAGATTAAAAAATGCACACACATACGATTTTACCTAAGATTTTTCCAACCTATCTCCACTGTTAATTCATCTATACCTCATATCTAAACAAGCCCTTCCCACCTAATTCTTTAAATCATTTGGTCAACTCCAACAAGACAAGCAATAACACCAAACACAAGAAAATCATCCCATTGAGGAAACATTCCCCGCGATTGGCGGTGACCTATCCTAGTTGTCATTGACCCTATAAATCCAAAAGATTTGTTTCCATCCATCATCAAATGCATGTGAATAAGAAAATCTCTTACAATATCTAAACAATCCTTCATGCCTGAATAATTTAGAATCAATTACATGCCTCTCAAACCTCCTTGTAGCATGCATGCGTTAACCATGATCAAATTTTTATAAGATTATCGTCATTTTACATTTCTTTAATTAGATTATTTTCATATTATCTTGGAATTTCATGTATCTAACATTTTGCAAGTTTAGAACTTCAGTAGCGGAGATCACACCTTCATCATCAAACTCTTTATCTAAATCTATACTTGTAAGTTATCCATTTGGATTACCTTTCCTCAGCCTTATCCATCTTTGTCATAGTCACCATCGATTCTGATAGGTTGTTGTTGATTCAACCTTTGTATCCCTTGCTTTATTATTCCAGATCCATCCTTAGCCCCTCCATGTGCTTAACATATGTTCCATTTTACTAAACTCTCATCCAAGTCTCTCTGTCACAAAAAAATCAACCTGTTTACACCCCAGTCACCATCAACCAGGGTCTTGGTATCAATCCATTTCCTTAATACTTGTTTCCAATTATTTCCTTTGTTTCTATTCCTTCATATTTTCTCTATAAGTTGAAACCAACATTTCTAGACTTCTACAACTTTCAGATTGCATTCCGATCTTACATAATTTGTATACTTCTATTAGTTTCATGATCTAGTCTCCTAGGCCACTATTGACTTGTTGCTGCACAGTCTAGGTCACCATCAACCCATAACAAGTACATTTACATTTCAGTCATTTTAATTAGATTTATATCTAAATCAATCAATAGTGTTTTTAGATTATTTATTCTCTTAGTCTCTACATATTATCAATATATATTTCCCTTTCACATTGCTTTCATTTAACAATGGGGTTGACATCCACAGAGGAAGTTAACTCTTCTTGGGACTATTTTTTTAGGAAACCCCTGCCTAAATAATCCAATTAAAATTGTTTTCAGTCTTATTTGTAGATTTCATCTAATTTTTAGCACTAAAGATCCATCATCCATCGTATGCTTGTATCCTTTTACATCCAAGGTAACATAAACCCTCCATCGTTTCTGAGTTGCTAGTTTCTTTAGTAGATAGTGCTTTAACTTCGTTATGAACGAGAAATTTGGATAACATTCCTAGAATGCCCAGTGGGACCACCCTTTAGGTGATCTCTTGCATTTATTTCTTCTTGTTTTTGTTTTTTCTGGCTTCCACTAACACTGCAACATGAGGCTATGCTTTATTTCTTGTTTTATTGAGTTCACGGCTTGGACCACTCATCACTCAAGAAGTGCAGATAAATAGGAAAAGTGCTATCTAGGTATTCCCCAAATTTTCCCTATTTTACTCATTTTTGCATCATACTTTCCTATTCCTATTTTTGTCATCCAACATCACATTTCATTTTGGGAATAAAAAACAAAAATTCCTTTTGCAATCTTCTTTCCCAAATAGTTTTAATAGGTGTTTAATTGTCTACATCCCGCACTTTATTACACACAACCTTAAACCTCAAAAATAAAATTATAACATCAAGACATCTCCTTTACCTGGTTTTCTGATTAGGATTTCATCACCCAATAGCATGACGCCTCAAACATTCCCCATCCATAACAAACTTGAAACCAGAACGTTTTCCTTTTCATAGGTACCTAGTTATCCATCCCATTTTGTTTTCATACTTTCTTAAATAATTTAAGAACATAAAAATAACTTTCTACTTTACTTTCTTGGGTAAAAAATATTTTCATGCCCGTAGTCACTCATTTAGCAACTAAGAGAATGTACCTGAAAATTTCTTCAAAAGATTCCTTATTTCAACAAATGTTTTCTACAACAACCACCTCATCTATACCCTTGAGCACTTAACCCCTCATCAAAGTATCTCACTAAAAACCTTTGGCTCACACTATAACTTTAGGTGAGACCAACCCATTCTTTTACCATCAATCTATCCCGTCTACACCAACTACTCCACCATCCACTCGATTAGTATCCTTCAGACCACCTAAGGTCCCTCTTGGTGATACCATGTTTCAAGAAATTATGGATGCCAATCTAATGGTACTTCAAGATTACCTCCTTAGGAGATCAAGATAGATTCCCCTAAATGGACCACCAATCCAAAAAATTTATCCTTATCAAACCAATTTCTAAATTACCTAGCTTGTGGCTAATGATATTTTTGGTGCCCACTTCACTTCCTCTTCCACTAATCCCTCGACTCATCAAAATATGTAGATAGTCACACCTATTCCTCACAACATCCCTCTAATCATCACAATGATTAACAATACTCTTTCCATCCCCTCTTCATTCCCTATTCCCACTAGTATCCTCAGTCAATATGCCAAAAAATAATACCCTCTATCTAGATAGTATGATCTTCTCACATCTAGCATGCTTGTCAATACTTCTCAACCCCCTTTCATAGGTGCTTTACATTATGCATTCTCTAACCCATTTCAACAATAGTATCAAAATATTCATACCCACATCCCACAATAACCTACCCAGTCCCAAAAATCCCAAAAATCCTATCACATTTCCATCACCGAAATAAATTTCATTTAACAACCACACTTTCAATCACAGCCCATGGTTTACCCCCAAAAAATTCCTCAAACACTAACACATCTAAAATTTCATCAACAAATCCATCCAACCACTTCTTACATACAACCACCACCCCTCATCCCCCAACAGACTCTTTCAAATGATCCTAGGTATGCCCTTATAAATAGGTTATCCAACCTTGAATTTTCTACTTTAGGAACCAAGGTCTCATTATCCTATGAGAAAATATGTAATGAGCCTATCCACCAATCCATACCAATTAAACCATATCCTCTACGCTGGGAAGTATTAAAATTCGCTAATTTTAACAACAAAGAGGATCCACAATAGCACCATTGTGAATTTAAACATGTATGTTATCTTATTTCACATAATTGGGACTTGATGCTCCCATGAACCCTTGTTTCACACTGGCTGAACCATTAAAATAAAAATCCCGAGACTTTGTATCAATTCATCATAGGACCTACAGACTCTTCACAATGATTTTTTTGTTGATCTACACTTGCACTGAGTTGTGTTTTGAAAGGATCAAGTAACATTGTGTTGGAGTCATTTTTTACGTTGAAATCCAACTGATCCATGGTACACTTTGTAATACAAACCAAGCACATACCATGTATCAAAGAAAACTTGTAGCCACTATTACCAACCTGCACAAAGTCTTAAAAAAATCCATGTAAATTCCATCGAGCTGACTCCTGCACCCTACTCCACGAGCTCCAAAGCTTGCAACCTACAGCAAGAAAAAATAAAATACAATGACTAAGCATCAATCAACACATTTAAAGAAAACAAGTGTGAGTAATATCAATCCAATTGGTGGATAAACATTCACAAGAAAAGGTGTTGCAAAAAAGATGAAGGAGCAATATAATTGAGGTGGATAATAAGAAGATAAAGGAGTTTCAGATCCTCTTTATAAGGAGAAAACCATAAATCCACATTCAATAACTCTGCCATGTGAATCCTCCATGAAAACCTCCACCTCATCTGACTACCACGTCATTGTTTTAATAGAGGTGAGTCATTATTCATCTTCTTTAAATAGATATGCTTTGGATTTTATCTTAAGCACTCATAGAGCCAAG
>CM034151.1:363132958-363162113 GCA_019776745.2 Taxus chinensis
AACTGACGGTTTCTCCTGAGCTGCTTTGTGTCAAAGCCCTTGGAATCTACACTGTTCTCCTCCACAGCTGGAATGTGCTTCTCTTCTTTTGGATCTGGAGCAGCTTCTCCTTCCTCTAATTTTTGAAGACAATCTTGCTCTTGATTGAACTCTTCCTCCAGCATGAAGTTTGTCAAGTCAAACGCTTCAGTCTGCTGCTCTTGAGGACAAGTTGGGACTGCAAGATCTTCTTCTGAGCTTTCTTCCTTTATGGCTGATTGTGTAACTTGAATTGAATCAGCATTCCCTTCAAATAGAGTGCCAACATGGACACTAATTTTTGAGCAAACTGACTGCTGATTTTCTTCTTCTTTTTACTCTTCTTCTGCTGCCACAAAATTAATCTTAACCACCATTTGTTCAACCTTAGCCTCTTCTATAGGTTTAACCATCAAGGGGATCTTCTCAATTCCAAATTTAAGAGCCAAACTTACTAAGCTCTTAATCATTTCTTCTTTTCTTGGCTCTTCCTCTTTCTATCCTTCATGGATGATTTTTTCAATTTCTTCTTCCCCACATGGAATTGGGAATGCAAGAGGAGGGATGGGTTGTAACTCAATTGATGTGGCAAATTTTTGTGGTGGTAGAGGAGGTGAAACCTCTTGTTTCTTTGAGGGAGAGCGTATTTCTTTTAGTTCTTGTGGAGGGGATGACTGTTTGGGAGGAAAAAGGAAAGAAGAATTGAGGTGTGGTGGAAGACTAAGAAGTGGAGACATGGGATCAACATTTGGGACAGTAGATGGGGAGTTTAGAGTTTACAATTCCAACTGAGATGGTGCTGCTTGAGTAATGGGAAGAGAAAGACCAGATGATGGTGTAGAACTTACCCATTGACAAGGTTGTTCAACAACAAGTGTATAGGCCTCTATTTCTACTATCCATTGTGCAAGTTGGGGCAACATCTTCATCATGAAGTCCAGCTTCTCCTGAGGGATGAAGTGTCTTGGAAAAGGGCCTCCCCATGGACAAGGAGTCCTGCAACCAATTCTGAAAGCTCTCATTTGAGCTGTTGCTCTGGACTGAACCATCTTTACCTCCATCTTTTGGATTTTCTCCAATAGACTAGCATCTTGCATCTGATTGTCTTCATTATATCCATACTCTTGCTCTTGGAAAGCTCCATAGCCAAACTAATTTTGGCATTGCTACTCATATGGGTATGCATGCTGATTTTGAATTTGTTCAAAATGCTGATTTGGAGGATTTAAAAAACATGTTGGAGGTGGGAAACATTAGTGCTGTTGTAAATGTGAGTTCCATGATGGAAATGAAGTCATGATTGCATAACTTCATGGAATGGAAAACAATGAAAGGGATGGAAAGAAGGATGGATGAGAATGGATGAAAAATAGGTCTGGAACTCCAAAAATGGGTTGCTGATCAGATGGAGTCGCTAGATGTGTTTGCAAATGCCTCCAAAGGGTGAAATCTTCACAAGAACACACCAACCTACAAAGATGAAATGGAAGACCTCTAAGGTCCCACCAGGTGTGCCAAAACTGTTAGTGAAAAATCATAGCAGCCCTGGATGCTGATCAGGCTTCTAGGTTGATCACTCTAGCATATAGTGTGATTGCACAACATTGAATCCTTTCTTGAGTGTGGGACTCAAGAAAATGAGAAAGGACTCTCCAAAGAAGGCTGGTTCCTACTCCTAAACTACCTACCACAAGCTATTCCAGTGCAGGAAATCTAATCTAATCCTAATCTAACCATGCCAAGGAAACAGAGAGAGAGAGAGAGAAGGGAAAAATAGAGCCTACACTAAAACGGTGATACACCAGAGAAGGAGAACGTTGAACATCTATCAAAACTGCCATGGAACAAGGAGAGGTGAGCGATGGGAAGGATGGACAGATGCATCACAGGCCCAAGGATAGATTTCACACAGAAAATGTCCCAAAACTCCATGAACACAGCTCCAGACCTACATTGAACATTAGAACATGCACAAATACCTGCAATGAAGAGAGGCAAGAAGAAAACAAGTGAAAAACGAGCAAGGATGGACAGATGCATCATGAAACACATTTTTGTTGCTTCAGAAGTTTGCACAGAACATCATTTTAATGGTAAAAGGAAAAAATGCCATTACAAAGAAGGGGAGGAGGATCGAACTCCATTTTCAACCCTAGAGAAGAAAAGAAGGGAGCGGCAGAGCAGAAAATATGAACAACCTGTAATAATTTCAACCCTTAGAAAGAAGCCCCTCTTTACAATATATAGGAAGAATGAGAGAGGGAAGACAGAGGAAAGTCAGATCTACCCCAACCACTTCTAGGTCACATTTAGTTTATCTCATTATGGCAGAAGCGGTGAATCCTGGAAAAATGGCAGAATGTCTAGCAGAAACGGTGAACTATCTGTTGTATTAAAGCTGGTTGTTGAAACGTCATTTCTGGCCCTTATCACACATCAAAGCCATTTCTTAACTTCCTCTCTCCAGACTGAACCAAAATGCAAGCTTGACCCTGGAATCATGCAGATAATTTCACCAGCTTTCCATTGATATAAAAGAACGTGAAAGTCTGAGCTCTGGATCGAAAGTTATGGCGATCTGAAGATTTAGGGAAAAAACAGGCCAAAAATCAGATCGGTGGGAAAAGTTTGAATTTTTCTGCGCTCTGCTGGTCGGACGTCACGTGGCAAGTGCTGATTGGATGAGAAATTCTCTCTCCTCTACCTCCCGTAGGTTTCCCTTTGAAAATTTTGACTTTTCTTACACTTTGGAAAAAATTTCATTTTCCCCCCGCGCCCCACCACTTGGGACACGTGGCATCATTTGGTTCGTCGACAGGGCACGGGGAAAACCTTTACCTTTTAGTTTTTCAGCCAATTTTTTTTCTAAATTTTCTAAGTCCTCCCCGAGCTCCACACTTCCCCCACCTTAAGACACGTGTCCTGTGTTTATTGGCTCGAGCTGACCCTTCAAACCTCGCCCTTTGAACTTTTGGGCCCAAAAACAATTAGTCAAAATTTTTATTGTGCCTCCCCTTGTGACACGCGTCACATTCTGATTCGTTGGTGGCTTTTCTGGGTCTTCGCGTCCCTCACATATTTTTGGCTTGGATGTCCCAAACTGTCTGGGAAAAATTTCTCCGATCCGCCTGATTCGAGCTTCCCTGTCCCTCTTTGAGGTGAAGACACATGGTACATTTCCATTCGCTCTCGGCTCTTTCAGCTCTTCATGTCCCGCACGTACTTTTGGCCCAGATGTCCCAAACGAAAGTTCTCTGTTTCATCCGAACCAGCCGGTTTGCGTCCTCTACGTACTCTTGTCCCAACTGTCCTGGACTGCCTGGGACAAATTTCTCCGATCCACCTGAAATGGACTGACTATTTACTCTCGGCCGCTTCACCTTTTCGCATCCTTCGTGTTCTTCATGTACTCACGACCCAGATGTCCCAGACTGCCTGCACAACAGTTAGTCAATTTTTTCACCTTCAGCCAGTTCGCCCTTTCGTGTCTCGCATGTCCCCATGGCCCGGATGTCCCTTTGCTGCACGGACCATCTGGCGGTTTTTCGGCCGATTCGGGCCCCGACGTCCCAACTGTCCCAAGGACCGCCTGGACTAGGAATTAGCCGATTTTCATGATTTTTCTGCCCCAAGCTTGGTTTTCTGCATTTCTTCCATTTTCTCGACCTGTTGGGATTCCTTCTTGGATGGGAGAGTTAGAGAGAAGTAAAGGGACCCCAAAAAACATGATTTTGGGCCTTGAATCAATCTATTTTCCTGGGACTTGAATATTCTTATGCATGTTATCAAAATTACCTGTTAGTGCAAAATCACAGCACCCCTGGGTATTGATCAGGTTTCTAGGTTGATTACTAATATCCAGTGTGATTGCATCAACATTGAATCCTTTCTCCAAGTGTGGGACTTGAAGAGTGAGAAAGGAATCTCCAGAGAAAGGCTGGTTCCTATTCCTCTGTTCAGGTGCATACGAAATATGCAGAGTGTTTTCCTCAAAATCTAATCTAATTTGCCAAGGAGACAAGGAAAGAAGATGCATAAAATAAATCTAAGCTAATAGAGGTGATGCACCAAGGAATGAAGAACATATGCTTTGCCAAATTTAACACAGATCATGTAGATGTAACACAACATCATGCACAGATAGCAAAAATGCAATGAAAGATCAAGAATGACAGTAATAAATATGTAAGAGGGTTTAGAAGTAACCACAGACACATATATATATTGCTCAAGGATAGATTCAATACATTGCAATGGCCAAAAGGCAAAAAACGGTGTTACAGTCTATATGGGAGGTTTGAAAACTCCACAAATCTTCTTATGAACAGGAGAGAAGGGAGGGTGCAAAGCGGAAATGTCCCCCCTTAGAAAGAAACCCCTCCTTACAATTTATAGGAAGAATGGGAGAGCAAAGAGAGAGGAATTCAAAATCTGCCCCAACCACCTCTAGGTTGCATTTAATTCGTCTATCATGGCAGAAGCGGTGGGTTCTGGAAAAGTGGCGGTTTGTCTAACAGAAGCGGCGGGTTGTTTACTGCATTAAAGTGGTTGTTGAAGCATTACCTCTGCTTGTTATTTCGCGCCAGAGGCGTTTCTCAATTTTCATCCTCCAAACTGAACCAAAATGCAAGATTGACCTTGGAAACGTGTAGAGAATCTCATAAGCTTTCCGTTGATATCAAGAACGTGCAAATCCGAGCTCTGGATCGAAAGATATGTCGATCTGAAGATTTAGGGCACGAAACAGGCGAAAAACGGATTTTGAAATATTTTCCCACGCACTGCCACTTGGATGCCATGTGGCATGCTCTGATTCGCTGAATAATTCTCTCTCTTCTGCTTTTCGGCGGGCTGTCTTTTGAATTTTCCTTATGGGCCCTAGCTGGGACACGTGGCACTATCCCATTGGTTCGGATCGGTGCTCGAAAACTCGCCCATTTACTTTTTGACTTTTCTCTTATGAGGACACGTGGCAGCTTATGATTGGTCCTCGGCTGATTCAGCTCCTACGCGTACTTCCCCTCCATTTGTCCTGGATGTCCCATTTGATTTCGGGCCCTTTGTGCTCATTTCGGCCGGTTTCGGGCAGTTCGGGCATCTTTTTGGGCCCGCTTGTCCCACTTTGCTTCGGACTGACTTGACTCTTTTCGGCCGGTTCGGGCATTTCTGGCCCGCGCGTCCCAATTGCTTTTGGGCTCCTTGTACTGTTTTTGCGCGATCCGGCCCGGTTCGGGCATTTCACATCCATTTGTTCCACTCATCCCGAATGCTACCCTCTTCAGCAGTTAGCCAATTTTTCTCCTCGGCTGGATCGGCTTTTCGCGCCCCACCGCATACTTCTGTCCCACTTGTCCCATTTGCTTTGTGGGCCGCCTGGACTCATTTCGGCTGGTTCGGCGCCGTTTCGCGTACCTTTGTCCCACTCGTCCCACCTTGCGCTGGACCAGGACTTAGCCGATTTTCACAATTTTTACTGGCCCAAACTACTTGCTTTCTGCAACCTCCTCCGCACTTTCTCAAAGCTTGCTCCCTCCTTCTTCGGTCTGGGGAGTTTAGAAAGATTCCTGAAGGTACCCTAGAAACCTGATTTTGCTCTGAATCAGTCATTTTTCTTGGAATTTGGACATCCTGATGCATGTTATCAAATTTACCCTGGGGGGGTGAATTTTGGATAACAATTTGGCGACTCAGTGGGATTATTCTGCCTGCTAGATGAAAAGGCCAGTTGCCTGAAGCCATCCATTAGGCATGGAGTCATCAAATATTCTATTAGAATCCAAACTGACTTAGAATGTGCAAAGGGAAAGATGGAATGTGACCTGATTTAGCAAAGACATGTATCATCTCCATAGACAGTAAGCTGTGCCAAGGCACTTAGGGAAAACAAAACTAATTACAGCAAAACAATGTGCACAAGCACTTGGAGGGAAGGAAATCTAATCTAGTATTTACAGATGTAGTGAAACTCCCTCTAGAAGCAACGCTTGAGATAGATTCCATTTACTGGAATCTGCAGTTCTTCACCATCCAATGAGGCCAATTAGAAAGCATTGTTGTTCTTGCACTTTGTGACCATGTATGGGCCACTCCAAATGGCATCAAATTTTGAATGCCTTCCTGGTTTTTGCTCTGTCCACATCCCATTTCAATACTAGATCTCCTACTTGAAAAGATCTATCTTTGGCCTTCCTATCAAAGGTCTTCTTGATCAAAGCCTGATCCTTTTCCATTGCTTGGAATGCCTGATCTCTGATTTCTTGCAGCTCCATCAATTCTACATATCTCACCTTCATGGGTCCAAACTCTAGCAATTCCAGTTGTTTCATGAGTTCCAACGTTGGCAACTCAAGTGACAGGGGCAAGATTTCCTCTCTTCCGTAGACAAGCCTAAATGGAGAGTTACCTGTGGACCTTTTGGGAGTTATCCTATCAGCCCATAAGGCTGACTTCAGTTTGGTATGCCAAGCCTTCTGATTCTCATCAAGAGTCCTCCTAATGATCCTCAGCAAGTTTTTGTTTGTAGACTCGGCCTGGCCATTACCTCGAGGGTATTAGTTTGATGAAGTGCTGAGGTAGATCCCATTCTTGACAGCCCACTCAGTAATTTTAGATCCAATGAATGCCAATGCATTATCAGAGACTATTGTAGCAGGCACACCAAATCTGGTAGTTATCCCCCTCGTAAAAGTCCAAGATGCTAGACTCATTCGCCTCTTTGAGTGCCACTGTTTCTGTCCATCTGGTGAAGTAGTCTGTGGCTATCAAAATCCATTTGTGCCCTTGGCTCGAATTGGGATTGATGATTCCAATGAAGTCCAAACCCCATTGCATGAATGGCTGGTCAACTGAGATTGGATGCAATGGGAGGGCTGCAAGTCTCTCTTTTCCTGTGAAGAATGCACAATTCTTACATTTCTTGATCCCATGCATAGCAATCACTAAAGATTTTTAGGCCAATAATAACCAGCCTTCATGATTTTCAGAGCTGTCACTCTTGGTGCAAAATGGCCACCAGCTGGTCCATCATGAAACTCCTTTAATACCCTTTGAATCTGACCTGTGTTAATGCATCTCAACAGCACTCCATTGACATCCTTCTTGAACAAAACTCCATCAATGATGGTATATGGAATAGCCTGCAACCTGAAGTGTCTTCTTCTTGCTTTGCTAATTTCTAGAGGGCACATGCCCGTCTGTAGGAAATGTATCATATTTTGAGTCCAACAGGGAATGGACTCATCATCATTTTCCTGTTTTTGATCATTTTGTAAAAGCAGGACAGCGTCTTCTTTATCTTCTGGGTTGTTTAGTTGTTTGGAAGTGAGCTGCTCACACAAACCCTTGCCTCTTACCAGCTTGGTAATCTTGATCTCAATGTCATACTCCATGACACGGGTGATCCATCCTGCCCTTTTCTCATTCAAATCCTTGTTGAGGAGGAAGTCCTTAACCCCAGCATGTGAGACCAGTAACTGGACCTTGTTGTTTGAGATTAAATGCTTGAACTTCTTCAAGCTCCTGACTACTGCAAGCACATGTTTTTTCAATAAAAGAGTACCTCAATTCACAGTCATTTAGGCTTTGGCTAAAGAAGGCAATTGGCTGTTCATCATTATCTTTATTCTGTTGCACCAAAATGGTAGAAATAGTGTCATCACCCCCAAATGCATAGAGGATGAAATCCTTGGAAAAGTCCGGGTTGATGAGAGTGGGTGCCTGGGAGATGGCTTCTTTGATTGCTTCAAAACTCTCCTTGCCTTCTGCCGTCCATTTGAAAGCCATGTTTTTTCTTAACATTTTGGTGATGGGCTTGACAAGGGCTGCAAAATTTGGGACAAACCTCCGAACAAAGTTTATCCTTCCCAGGAAACTTTGAAGAGCCTTTTTGTGACTTGGCAATGGTAGAGCTCTTATGGCTTCAACCCTTTCTGGATCAATTGCTAATCCTTCCTTGGAGACAATATGGCCAAGAAGTTTCCCTTCATGTGCAAGAAAGATGCACTTCTTAGTATTTAAAGACACTCCAAACTTTCTACACCTCTAAAATACTTGCCTGAGGTGAAAGAGATGGTCTGCAGCAATCTTTGAGAAGACAGTGATATCATCTAGGTATACCAGCACTATCTTGTTAATCAAGCCTTTGAATGCCATATCCATAGCTCGCTAGAATGTTGCTCCGGCGTTCGACAGTCCAAATGGCATCTTCTTGTAAGCATATGTGCCCCATTTGGTTGTGAAGGTTGTTCTTGAATTGGTCTTCCCCCTTCACCATAATTTGATTGAAGCCTGAGTATCCATCAAGCAGCGAAAACCTTTCTGACCCAGCTACAACCTGCAATATTTGCTCCATGGAAGGGAGTGGATAATGGTCCTTGAGAGAGGCTCTATTCAAATCTCTGAAGTCAACACATAGCCTGATCTCTCCACTTTTCTTTCTGACTGGAACTAAGTTGGCAACCCAACTAGAATGCTTGATTGGGAATATAATTGCTGACTCAATCAGCTTGTCCAATTCTTTCCTCATGAGAGGCTCCATGTGTGGATTGACTGGTCTCTGTTTCTGCCTGACAGGCTTAGTATTTGGATCCAACTCGATGGTATGCTGAGCTAAGTTGGGATTGAAGCCCTTCAAGTCTTCATAGCTCCAAGCAAACACGTCAGGGAATTCTTGACAAAGCTGTATGAACTCATATCTCTCTTGCTCAGTTGTCATTTTTCCAATTTGCAATGGCTTGTTCTCTTTTACCAAGATGGATACCGAATCTTCCCTCTTGACCTGAATATTTTTTTTTCCTTTCTAAACTGATCATTGGGGTTAAAAATGGACTCCAAGGTGACGAGTCCCTTGGGCAGCTTGTCAGTTCTCAGCTATATCACCTGGTCACCATATTGCTGTTTCAACTTCTCTTGATTTTTAGCTGAGAACTCAGCTTCTTCTTGCAAGAAGTGGATGATTTGGTGGTCATTCTCAAATACTTGCCAATTGACATCGTTATCCGGCACTGAAGGCCTCACAATCACGTGGATGTTTGGTTGTACCTTGTCTTGTTGAATGTTTTCTACAATGTCAAAGGTTGCCCCCACTGCTGCAAGCCTGTCAGCAGCTTGATTCTCTTTTCTGGGAATGGCCTTGATGCTGAAAGCCTCAAAATCTTCCATGAGGTCCCACACCCTGTTTTTGTAGCATCTGAGTAGATCATTTTTGGCAGCATGCTGTCCCTTGACCTGATTTACAATCAGCTCACTGTCCCCAAACACTTGCAAGTTATTTATTTTTCTCTTTATTGCCCAATGCATCCCTTGCATCAAGGCTTCATATTCAGCAGTGTTATTGGAGCATGTAAATTGAAATCTAAAAGCTGAATAATACTTTACTCCTTGAGGTGAAATAAGCATGGCTCTACCTCCTGCGCCTTGTCTACTCCTTGATCCATCAAAAAACAGTTGCCATACCTCATTGTCATCCTTGTGGCTTGGCTTGGTGATGTTAGGAATAGGTTGACTTTCTTCGTGTATACAATAGACCCCTAGCTCAGATTCTTCTACTTCTTGATAAGGATCAAAATCATGCACCTTGCTTGCCCATTCATCAAGAGTCAAATCTGGGATACTTCCAACCTTAGTGTCAGCTTCATCAGTGCCAAGGTGATCTTCTTGATCAAATGCTGAGCAATTGGTATTAATATGACTTGGAGTATGGGGCTCAATGTGGAAATCTGCAATAGGTTCCGACCTAATTGTAGCTTTAGTTCCATACCTCGTTCTGAACAGCATGTGTGACCAATCAGCAGACAAATATCCCCCAATCTTTGCAGTAAAGTCCCTTGACAAACAGAGGGCAAAGAGTGGTGGAAGGTCTATGACTGATATATCTTGTAAGACAACAACATTTGGACATGCATGCAAGGTAAGACTCAAATTTTTAATCACTCCAACTGTTGCTATTGCTGTCCCATCCAGCTGCACTACTCCCTTAGATGTTATTTCATACTGGAGCCCTAGCTGATCAGCTATTTGTTTAGGCATTACTGAGCTACTTGCCCCAGAGTCTATCATGCAGTTATGCACTAGCTGATTTCCAATAATTAACAAAACATAGAAAGGGGGGGGCTTCAGCATTCTACCTTGTTGTGTTCCATGATTTCCTTCAGGCTGGGCAGAATTTGTAAGCACTTTGTCTTGCCTTTGAACCTGCTGATTTGAAGTTGGCCAATCCTTTATGGCAGCTTGCAGCAGATTTCTTTGGCCTGGGATGGATAGGGATTCCCACATAGATATATTGACGTTTGTCTTCTTCATCTGATCAATGATACTGAATGGTGATGAAGGATCCCTCTTTTGTCCCTTGGTTTGCACATTTTCCCCTTGAATATGGGCAGCAACAGCTGGCATTTGATTTGGCCTAGGGGCTGTTTTTGTCTGCCCTTGTGCATTTGAAACTGGGTTTTGCTTGCCAATCATTTGTGGAGCTGTGGGAGGTTGAGGATTGGCTGGGACTAATGGCTGTTCTTCACCCAAATTTCTCCTTTTTGACCTTGTGTTGGCAGCAACACCCTGAGAAACTATCTGATTCATGCCACAGAAATCCTCTGCTTGCCAATTTACCAACGTGGTATCATTTGGGGCTGATTGCTGTTGGAATGTTTCTTGTTGTTGGCTGTTTTCTTGACTACTCTCACCCTCCACACCAGCACTTGTTACCATTAAAGCTTGGGTTAGAGCACCATTATAGCACATGGATTGATTATGGGGTTCATTACATGGAAAACACCAATCATACTCCTGGGCAATGTCGTTTTGTGCTGGTACTAATGCCTTAGAGGCAGCTATGGCATTTGGATTATAGGGCTGGAATGGTCTATTGGCAGGAGGCCTTGTTTGATTCATATTTGTGGCTGGATTAGGTGGTCTTTGAGGCTGATATGGCTGCCTATTCGGTTGAGCTTGAGGCTGATATGAAGGTCTAAAACCTTGAGCTTGCTGCCTCTTGAGTGTGACCAGCTCATTACCTAAATTTTGCAGTTGCTTCATGACTTCTTGAAGCTCATTTGGGGCACTTGGAGATGAAGTGGAAGCTTCATTTGAACTCTGATTTCTAGGAATGGGAAAAGGAGCTAAGACAGGTGCCTGACTAGTACTTGGGCTCTCTAAGCTTGGATATAATGGCATTGGAGGCCTAGGAGATAGCTTGCCAGCTTGAATCAGACAATTTTCAGCTCTAATGGCAATATTATAAGCAGCAGGGATAGTTGTGCCTCCCATGGATTGAATCAATATAGAAATATCAGAATTTAAAGCTTTAAGGTAGTATAGAAAAGCACCTTCTGCTGTTGGTCTGACTGCTACTGGAATTCTATCCCAAGATCTTTGAAATCTGAAGTTGAAATCAGTTAGCTGCTCATTGGAAGCTCTCTTGATGGTTGTCAGCTGCTCCAAAAGAGACAAGTTGTCTCCCTTCTCTCCGAATTGATTATGAAGTGCAATACACAGCTGATTCCAGTTTGTGATAGAGCCAGCTCCAAGGCTCCTAAACCATTGCAATGCTTTCCCCTTGAATGAAGACGCCAGCAATTTGACAGCTACTTGCATCTCGTCGATCTCATGGATTGCACAAATGTTAGCAATGTCCTTGACATGATCGCCAGGAGTGGTCTGATTTTCTCCAGTAAAGTATGGAATGTTCTTCAGTGCTGCTACTGGGATTGGATTTTGTGCATTGAGAGCAAGTGGGCTGCTGCCTGTGAAGTTGACATAGGGGTTCACTGGTTGCGCCATTCTGATTGGTCTTAAAATCCTTGTATATTGAAAGAAAGGCCGCTCAGGTGGAGGAGTTGAGAGAGTTCTGTTTGGTGGAGATGGAGACCTTTGAATCCTTCTTCCTCTTTGCCTTCTTCTTGGAGATAGTTGCAGGTATTCAAACAGCACTTCCTCTTCTCCAGCTCTTGATCTTGTGATTCTTCTCATAAGCTTTTAGGGCTGACTGCTGGAACCAGTTGATTCCTCCCCTTGGAGTCGCCAGATATGCAAATAATAGCTCTTTTCAAGCAAGAAAATTGCAGCAGATGCATATCAACCTTGCTGCAAATAGAAATGAGACCTCTGTCCCACCGGGCGTGCCAAAACTGTTAGTGCAAAATCACAGCACCCCTGGATGTTGATCAGATTTCTAGGTTGATCATATTAATATCCAGTGTGATTGCATAACATTGAATCCTTTCTCCAAGTGTGGGACTTGAAGAGTGAGAAAGGAATCTCCAGAGAAAGGCTGGTTCCTATTCCTCTGTTCAGGTGCATACGAAATATGCAGAGGGTTTTCCTCAAAATCTAATCTAATTTGCCAAGGAGACAAGGAAAGAAGATGCATAAAATAAATCTAAGCTAATAGAGGTGATGCACCAAGGAATGAAGAACATATGCTTTGCCAAATTTAACACAGATCATGTAGATGTAACACAACATCATGCACAGATAGCAAAAATGCAATGAAAGATCAAGAATGACAGTAATAAATATGTAAGAGGGTTTAGAAGTAACCACAGACACATATATATATTGCTCAAGGATAGATTCAATACATTGCAATGGCCAAAAGGCAAAAAACGGTGTTACAGTCTATATGGGAGGTTTGAAAACTCCACAAATCTTCTTATGAACAGGAGAGAAGGGAGGGGGCAAAGCGGAAATGTCCCCTCTTAGAAAGAAACCCCTCCTTACAATTTATAGGAAGAATGGGAGAGAAAAGAGAGAGGAATTCGAAATCTGCCCCAACCACCTCTAGGTTGCATTTAATTCGTCCATCATGGCAGAAGCGGCGGTTCTGGCAAAGCGGCGGGTTTGTCTAACAGAAGCGGCGGGTTGTTTGCTGCATTAAAGTGGTTGTTGAAGCATTACCTCTGCTTGTTATTTCGCGCTAGAGGTGTTTCTCAATTTTCATCCTCCAAACTGAACCAAAATGCAAGATTGACCTTGGAAACGTGTAGAGAATCTCATAAGCTTTCCGTTGATATCAAGAACGTGCAAATCCGAGCTCTGGATCGAAAGATATGTCGATCTGAAGATTTAGGGCACGGAACAGGCGAAAACGGATTTTGAAATATTTTCCCGCGCACTGCCACTTGGATGCCACGTGGCATGCTCTGATTCGCTGAATAATTCTCTCTCTTCTGCTTTTCGGCGGGCTGTCTTTTGAATTTTCCTTGTGGGCCCTAGCTGGGACACGTGGCACTATCCCATTGGTTCGGATCGGTGCTCGAAAACTCGCCCATTGACTTTTTGACTTTTCTCTTGTGAGGACACGTGGCAGCTTCTGATTGGTCCTCGGCTGATTCGGCTCCTACGCGTACTTCGCCTCCATTTGTCCTGGATGTCCCATTTGATTTTGGGCCCTTTGTGCTCATTTCGGCCGGTTCGGGCAGTTCGGGCATTTTTGGCCCGCTTGTCCCACCTTTGCTTCGGACTGACTTGACTCTTTTCGGCCGGTTCGGCCGGTTCGGGCATTTCTGGCCCGCGCGTCCCAATTGCTTTTGGGCTCCTTGTACTGTTTTCTCGCGATCCGGCCGGTTCGGGCATTTCACGTCCATTTGTTCCACTCGTCCCGAATGCTACCCTCTTCAGCAGTTAGCCAATTTTTCTCCTCGGCTGGATCGGCTTTTCGCGCCCGCCGCGTACTTCTGTCCCACTTGTCCCATTTGCTTTGTGGGCCGCCTGGACTCATTTCGGCCGGTTCGGGCGGTTCGCGTACCTTTGTCCCACTCGTCCCACCTTGTGCTGGACCAGGACTTAGCCGATTTTCACAATTTTTACTGGCCCAAACTACTTGCTTTCTGTAACCTTCTCCGCACTTTCTCAAAGCTTGCTCCCTCCTTCTTCGGCCTGGGGAGTTTAGAAAGATTCCTGAAGGGACCCTAGAAACCTGATTTTGCTCTGAATCAGTCATTTTTCTTGGAATTTGGACATCCTGATGCATGTTATCAAATTTACCCTGGGGGGGTGAATTTTGGATAACATTTGGCCCAGATGTCCCAAACCGTCTAGGACAAATTTCTCTGATCCACCCGATTCGAGCTTCCCTGTCCCTCTTTGAGGCGAAGACACGTGGCACATTTCCATTCGCTCTCGGCTCTTTTGGCTCTCCACATCCCGCACGTACTTTTGGCCCAGATGTCCCAAACAAAAGTTCTCTGTTTCGGTCGAACCGGCTAGTTCACGTCCTCCGCGTACTCTTGTTCCAACTGTCCCAGAATGCCTAGGAAAAATTTCTCCGAACCGCCTGAAATGGACTAATTGTTTGCTCTCAGCCGCTTCACCTTTTCATGTCCTTCGCGTCCTTCACGTTCTTCACGTACTCATGGCCCAGATGTCCCAGAATACCTGCACAACCGTTAGTCAATTTTTTCACCTTCATTCGGTTCACCCTTTCACGTCCCGCGCATCCCCACGGCCTGGATGTCCCTTTGCTGCGTGGACCGTCTAGCGGTTTTTCGGCCAATTCGGGCCCCGACATCCCAACTATCCCAAGGACCACCTGCACTAGGACTTAGCTGATTTTCATGATTTTTCTGCCTCAAGCTTGGTTTTCTGCATTTCTTCCATTTTCTTGACCTACTGGGATTCCTTCTTGGATGGGAGAGTTAGAAAAGGGCCGAGGGACCCCAAAAAACATGATTTTGGGCCTTGAATCAATCTATTTGCCTGGGACTTGAATATTCTGATGCATGTTATCAAAATTACCCTTGGGGGGTGAATTTTGGATAACAACAACATATTAAAATGATGTGTTAGTAGAAAAAAAGTGCATATAATATAGAAATGAGTGTAAACATGTCAAACAATGTCACCGAAAAGATAAAAAATTCCTAAAAGTAAGGGACACCCATGATGCAAGAAAATCAAGGCCCTTAAGCCCACAAAAAGGGGATACACAACCAAACAAAGGAATGGTGTTGTAAACATGGGACACCCACAGTGTCATAAGACAATCAAGGACCTTAAGCCATAATCAAATTAGAAAGCAATTAGTTCATGTGATGTCATGTGTTGTAGCATTACTTTTTAGCCTATTCCTAGTCTTAGAACATAAAGAATGAGTTGGAAGTATGAGTTTTGGAGTAAGGAAGTCATGTTTGATCATGGGAGATATATGGTGACACTATATATGAAGTGTACAAGGCTTATCAGGTCAGTTTTAAGAGGTATAGTCATGTTTCATGGTCTTTAGGGAGAAAGAAAGTGAAGATAAGTCAAGTAAGTCAACATGAATGGAGAGTTTTAGGAATAATTGAGCTATGTGGTGAGTATGAACAGTTATAGGATGTTTTCATGATGCCTAATGACATATTTAAGGTCAAACTAAATAATATTTTGCAAGATATGAAGTTTTTGCCAAAACCAAAATTTCAAGAGTGTGTTTTTGTGCTAAAAGTTGACCTTTTTATGCTCATTGTAGATTTTGATTTTCATGTGAGCTAGAGATTTTGGGGGATGTTTGTGCACTAATCTAAGAGTTCTTTTTAAATAGAATGAGGTAATTTTATCATATGTTTTTTTATGAAAAATTGTTAAAAATTTAAGTTGGTTTCAAACCCTAATAAAACCCTCCTCCTACAATGACTTAACAAAAGTGAATGATTTGATATCTTGAATGTCTTGGAATGAAAATTTGATGCATCAATGTTGAAGAGGATTCCTAATATCTCATTTTGGTGTTGGTTTGGTGTTCCATATATTTTGGGGAGAGAGAGAAACACACTAGATTTTTTATGTTTTTGCAGTTTCAGGGCCAAGATGGAGGTTCCAAGATGAAAAAAAAATTGTTCCAGAGTCATTGGGAGATGTGATATATAGAAATGAAAAGTTTCATGTAGGTATAATGGATAATTTTTTAGTTACAGGTGCTCAAATTCAACCTATCAATTTTGGCCCTAAGGGCTAAACTGGCAGTCTCTTTATTTGAGATGAGTTTGATTAAATTGCTTAATGGAGCTGATATTTTTGGTCATGGAAAGTTGTTATAAACATGATATGATGTTTTGAAGTGTTTGGATTGATATGGAGAGGTGGTTTTTAGTTAAATATTGTAGTCATTATTTTACCCTCAATATCTCTTTCTAACCCCAAGTGTGCCAGCCTATCATTCAAGGTGCACATGGGTGCTAATATCCTCCTTTATGTGATATTTTCAAGAGATTTTTGCCATTAATGGAGGAAAAAATGTAGAAACAGAAGTACATGCATCTACTTAAAGGGAAGAAGATATAAGTAATAGATATAGACATCAATACATCACAAAAGGTAAATAAAAATTGTATGAAGCACAAGGAACCAGATTTGAGTCATGAAAATCTAAATAACATGAGGGTTTACACCCATAAACAAGATGTACAAAATAGATCCATGTATATTGATTTAAAAGCGTTTCTAGTAGTCAGACTACATAAAAGGGTCATCTCAGACTATATACATCAAATGACAGAGGTCCAAGCCCTACAAAATCATATGAGTAGAGATCCTAACTATGATTTCCCCATTATAACCCTTGTTACAGACCCCATTACCTATAAATATGCTTAATGATATCCTTTATAACCCTATGGCACCAAGAACTCTAAACCCTAGCATCATGAGCTCTAAACCCTTAGCATTTTCTAACATTTATGTAGCAACTTGTTACCCTCCTTCTCTTAGCACTACTGTAACTTCTAGATCCTTCACACTACCTTCTCCCCCCTTCTTTGTTTCTATCCAATACTTCTTTAAATAGGTTAAATGTCCATCGTAATGACTTATCTCATGCGTATATCATGTGTAAAGTGTCAATGTGGTCCTCCATTAACGAATGCTTATCCTCTTTGTAAGACCTTCCACTAACTGTAATGATGCCTTTGGAAATATTCCTTACATGGAATATCCTTTTCTTTTCCTCCAAGGTTCTAGGATGGCACATTATCCACTTATCATGCCTAGCTGGGTCCTCATGTTTTTCCTCAAGTGACTCCATGATGCCAAATATGGCTAAGTCTTTTAAACTCTTGTTATGCCTCCCGTGTGTGCCCTGAGTTCACTTAAATCCTTCTTAAACCCTCTTAATATGTGCTTTTCCTTGAGAACCCTTCTATTTATTAATCTTGTGCAGGCACCTCTTGGTACTTAGCCAATATTTAGGGTCCAAAATCACCCCACATTATACGTGTTCTCCTTCCTTGGAAACATTCTGCTCCTTTAAAGAATAAAGAATAGTGGAATTGAAATAATCTAAGTAGAGGATAGCTGAATGGAAGAATATGCTACTACTATATGAGGAGTGGTAAATCCTTCAAGGATGCCTCAATATTCTCTCAAGCATCTACTTCTCCCTGTGCCTACTAAAGTAGGTCACCCACTAATGTGATTACTTCATCAAGACTCAGTTCATCACTCTTAGCTTTCAGCGTATCTATAATGCTTCCCAAATACTTGTTAAGATCGCCTAACACATCCATCTAGTGAGTGAATTGGGGTTATAAGTCCTTTATCCTATTCTTAATCAAACCCTGTAAGGTTTTGATTGCTTCTAACTTCTTCTCAACCTTGACCAGGATCTTATCGTGCTTCACCCTATTGCCTTTGTTATTTTTCTGAAATTCTTTCATATCCACCTCATGTGTAGCAACCAATATGCTTTCTAACCTACCTTAGTTAGCATAGTTGTCATATAATACTTCGGCCATCTGCATGGTGGCCTTTACTATGGTAAGGAGCTCGAAGTACCGAGTCATTATCTCCCCAATCTTTAGGGTTTTTTCTTCCTTTTGGCATTCCATCACCTCTTCTGCCAAATCTAATGCAAGAGGATACCTTTCAATGGTGAGGATGTGGGTCAAGTCTTCTAAGAAGTGCATGGTTGATTCATATTTCTACTTAGGCGGGGCCAGGTCTGGGTATTTCAAGATAATGACATTTGAAATGGCCTTTATCTTCTTGTGAACTTCACACAATTTCTCCTTTTAATCCCTTATTTTATGCCTTAACTGTATACAGATAAATTCCTTCTATTTTATCTCCTTTTCCCTCTCAATGACCTCCTCATTGTTTTTCTCAAGCTCTTCCTCCAAGACCCTTATTCTATCATTTCTACCAAAGATTCTTGCTTCCACCTCCACTGATACTTTGTTGAGTGCATTGTAAAATTTCTCATCTGACAATTACTGGGCATTTAAGAGATGGTTTACTCCCTTGACATATGGTATCTTCATCAATTCATCACAATTTTCCTCGAACTCAGGTTCATCAATGTGGGACTCAAAATCCTAGGAGAATGTTTTCCTCATGCGTGGGTATGCACCCTCTTCATCAAAAAAATACTAAATGAGGAGTTGGTTGGTTGGTTTACCAGTACCTTTCTTGGTCCATTAATATAAGTCATATCATGTTCATGTGCCACTATTATGCCCTTTCCACCTATGTGCACTGCCATTGGGAAGCTTATTGCTAATCTGGGGTCCCCACCTAGGCTCCCATAATCCTTTCCTACACTTGCGATCTCCTCTGTTTCCTTCATCACTTCTTTGGCACTTCACTCTACTTCATGCTCCACCAACTATTAGATAATACCTACCACCTCCCTCTCTATAGTATTATACAGTTTCTCCTTAGTCGGGGTCTTATGATCTTTCATGTTTACCTATTCACTCTCCCCTTTGTCATGAGAACCTTCCTCATTCTCATCCCTCTATTTATTTCCTTCTTCATCTAAATCATGTACATCATACGTAGGATGATTCTAAACCTCGCCACTCTCTTCATCATCTTCATCACCCTTGTCAGCCTCCATGTTTTTTGTTTCTTTGAGACCAACCCTTTTTTCACCCTTTTCTTCTTCCTTACTGGTGACTCTAATTTTGGGGACTTCTCTTTTTCATCTCTCTTGGGAAACTCTTCCTTATGTGGTGACTATTTTCGAATGGGAGACCTCTTCTGATGAATGTAAGTACTTATGCCCACACCTGACTCCTATGCCCTTACTATCTGCGTTCTTGACACCTTTTTCTTAGGAGCCTCCCCTCTTTCTCTTTTCCTTGGCACAACCTTTTACCTTATAGTTGGGTCCTTATGAATGGAGACATTATCTTCAACACAAGCTCATTTTTCATACTTATGCCGGAGGTGTAAATACACCCTTACTACTGTCCTCTCTTCAATAAAAAATGCTACTGATTTCAACATGTTTAGGTCATGGGAGACATAATTATCCACATAGGCATACTTCTTGGGGTATATTAACTTCCTATGCATGTCATAGTAATCTTGATATACTACACTTATATAAAACTGGAGTTTCTTGTATTATTTGAATCGATTAACCACGGTTTGGAAGTATTGTACTATGAAGGAGAAAGGCAAATTACATTAAGGACTCTTGGTGCCATCTATCAAATTAAATTTTCTGATACAAAAATGCTGGTATAAGGAAAACTCAACCTCTCCTTGTACCAATGAATGTAACTATTCAAGTATTCTACATTTAGACCCAAATGTGTCACACATCCGCTTATACCACTTTTCTAGGCGTGCCTTATGAGCAGCCATCATGGTGTCAAAAGTATATTATTCAAACCTCTTGGTGGGGGAGGGGTTCTCGTATGGGTATTCCCAAGAAAAATTATCTGGACCATTGGGTGCTCCAATATCTGAAAAGAAAATTGTAAGGATGACATTACCAAACATGATCTTCTCTCCATCGCACACGACATTTATGATATCCT
This sequence comes from Taxus chinensis, assembly GCA_019776745.2. Taxonomy (NCBI): domain Eukaryota; kingdom Viridiplantae; phylum Streptophyta; class Pinopsida; order Cupressales; family Taxaceae; genus Taxus; species Taxus chinensis. The sequence goes on from CM034151.1 coordinate 363,152,716, forward strand.
CTATAATAAAATTTGAGAGGTTATAAATGGTCCCCTTCAAGATCTTGTGGCATACATTCAACCAGGCCTTGTTAACCTATGTCCATCTCTCTTTCCCATTGAACTTTGTGACCAAGCATGTGGCCATCCTCATGATAGGGTGGGTGATTACAAAAATGTTGAAGTAGCATGAACCCTTCTCATAGTCATAAGATTCAACAGTCTTCTTAGTGGCTTCTTTGTCTCCCAAATCATCATCCAACGATTCTCCTTTACAGATAAGGCCGGTGACCTTAGAAATCTAGTTGGGGGGATTATGCAAATCCTTCGACCTATGAAATAGAAGTGGTATTCATGCACTTGCGACATTAACCATTCATATAGTCACTCAGGATTTACAAAATAAGACAACTCATAGAGTTACAACAACCCATCCTTCTCCATTTTCACCTTCACTTCATCATCATAGATAGGAATTCTAGTTGGTGTCCTCTTCTCTATAGGATAAACCATTTCTAGTGTATCTCATTTTATGTGGTTCTCGTTTTATGGTTGTAATCACTTACGGTAACACCCATTCCTTACTAAGTAATACACTATCTAGGTACTACATTTCTGTGTACCATTATTCATTAAAACTGGTAAAAAGGGATTATTTTCCTTTGCCCTTAACCTTCTTTGGTGAAACATTTTCTACTTTCTTTGATGTCATTCCTTCGTCGAGTCCTTAAAAATTCTTCCTCTCTCCTATTCATGGCTCTACTCAACTTCACAACTCAACTCCTTTGCGAAAGTTCCTCCAAATATCATGCCCTAGCTATGTAACCCTAACTTAGAAAACCCTTTTCCACAAGATGATGTAACACCCACAAGATCCTTCCACACAACCTTCCCCACTTACACCATTGTACTGCTTTACACTCTAGTTTGCTGATAAAACTAGCTATGCATGTAAATATTCACAAATTTTCTTAAAGCTTCTTTGTAAGGATGCCCTAGTTTATGAGAGCTCTTTTATTACTTAAAATACAAGGTAAAAAATAATGCACCACCAATCTTCTATTTATAACTTCTTATTTTCTCCGCAATAAATGTCATGCCACATACTAATTTACTTTCACAATAAAGGAAAAATTTTCTAATTCCAATCTTTAGCACTTATCCTCCACGCTCAATCCTATGTGAAATACTTCAACAAACTTTAGGTGCGCAAAAACCCCTTACTGACCATAGATCCTTTCGTGCATGCTTACAACACCAAAGGTATTCTTCCTCTATATCATAATCTTGGTTCTTGACATCAACTACCTCATGTTTTTCCCATTATTTTGATTCTTTTACATGGTTTATATAAATTATTTTGAGACCATCCTTCCCTTATGTTCGTCTATTCTACACGCGATCTTCCAATCCACGTGTTTTTTATTTTTCAACCTGGGAAATCAACAACCATATCTTCCAGAACTTTTCACATCACTCCACCCCACACAAAAATGAGTGCATGGTCCTCTGCAAAAAAAAAACTTTTGAAATAAATAAGTTCCTACCAGCGCATAAATGTGCACAAAATAAAACAACAAGAAAGGGAAACAGAAAGAAAGGAAAGTGCATTACAAAAAATCCTAGGCTAATTGGAAATACTACCTTATTTAAAAATATAAAGAAGAATTATTTATAGTAGGGCTTTAACCTACTCCCATTGAAATAGCCTAACAGTTATGTTCTATCAAGTGCTTGTAATTGGGAAGCACTTGAATCAAGTATATAGGATATAATGTATGGGCCCAACCAATGGAATCTGAATTTCCTAGGATGACACGGAAACTTGGAATCATACAAGAGAACCATTTTCCCAACCTAAAATTAATTGTTCTTGATGTGTCTATCATGTTATGCCTTCTACCTGTATTTTTCTATTTTTGACTCCAGGGAGTAATAGCTCACCTCTCATCCAACTACATCAACCTATTAATCATATCCTCAAGCACTTATTCATCATCTAACACTGATGCATGTGCTATACGCATCAATGGTAACATGAATTCAAAAGGTAACATAGCTTCCATGCTAAACACCAATTGAAAAGGTGTGGCCTTGTTCAGTCTCTTATAAGTAGTTCTATATGACCATAACACAATAGAATAATTGTCATCCCAACTCTTTCTTCCCACATCAAAAATCTTGATGAACGTGTGATTTAAAATTTTGTTAAACACATCAGTAGTCCCATTAGCTTGTGGGTGAAGGGGTATTCTTGTGATGGGCCACCATGAATTCTACCAATAAAATTCTAACTGTATCATTTAAGAAATGAGTACCCCTATCACTTGTTAAGCTCAACAGGTATTAATACATGATGATTATATTTTCTCACAAGAACCTAGTTATTGTTCCTCATTTGTAATCCCTTGTAGGCACCACTTATGCCCATATTGTAAGGTAATTTATGCATGTAATGATATAGCATGAACTTTTCCTTCGCCAGGATGGAGAAATAGGGCCTACAAAGTCAATATCCCATTTCTTGAATGGCTTTGCACTAGCAATCGGTCTTAATGGAATTTCATCTCTTTTCCCTAGTTTACCAAGGCACTGGAAGTGGTCACAAGCCTTGCAATACTTGATACAATATTTGTAAACCATTTCCCACCAAAATCCTACTAGAAGGATCTTGCACAGGGTTTCATTCCCTGTATAGTGTGCACGTGCAATTTCACCATAAGCCTCTTCCATCATTGCAGTGCACTCATGCTCAAGAACAAACCGATGAAAAAACCTCATCACAACCTATCTTGTATAAGTATCCACTAATTAACATATAGGGCGCGACACGTATGGATAATTTTTTCCTTTCCAAATTCTTCATTCCCTCCAATGCCACACCCATTTTGAGAAACACATTAATATCTTCCTAGTCAAAGGGCGCACGATGCAATCCAAATAGTTTTACATCTCAAATTGTATCCTAAATGCTCTATGCACCCTCTCTTGAGTCAATCCTTGATAAATGGTTAGGACCTAATTTACTCTTACCCAGTTTTACAACAACCGTAAACTCAAAACATTGGAACAATAGGACCCACCTGTATATACACCCTTGTAAGATGGGATTATTCACCAAGTAACTTAATGCCATTTGGTCCATGTAAAATATAAAAGTCATCACTAGTAAATAATACCCTATTTTTTGTAGTCCATAGATTATCGATAATGCCTCGTGCTCGATGGTAGTATAATTATGCTATGTTGGGGTTAGTGTCCTACTAGAAAAGCACAAGGGATGGTCAACAATTACCTCTCCAAGTTGTGATAATATTTCTCCAATCACCATCCCTAAAGCATCAACATGTACATTGAATGACTTATCCCAAGAGGGAAAGCATAATATGTGTGCGGTGATAAGCCTATAATTCAATGTGTCAAATGCCATCTGTTGCATCTCTCCCCAATGAAATGTACTTTTTTCCTTCAATAAATCCTCCAACGGTGTTATGATCTTGGCATACCCCTTAATAAATTTCTGGTAATACCCCGTATGTCTAAGGAATCCACGTACCATGCTCTGCCTGGTAGGCTCCTCTAATCCCAAAATAATGACAACATTGGTAGGATCCACCAGAAAGCCTTCTTTACATATGATATGTCCCAACAGGGTGCCAAATGGATTAGTAAAAAGCAAATTTATTAATGTTGAGAGATATACTCAACTACCATCATCTCTCAAACATTAGTCTCATATTTTCACAGTGGTCCCTCACTAATCCATACACTGTCCCTTCATCCAAGTAAACTTGTAGAAATTTATGGATGAAGTCCTGAAACACCTGAACCAAAATGCAAGAAAACATAACATGTACGTTCTTCAGTCCAAAAGGAATGACCATATAGGAAAAAATTCCCCATTCAGTGGTGAAGGTTTTCTTTTCTTGGTCCTCCTTTGCATTTCTAACCTAATGATATTATGAGAATCCATATGTGAAAGAATAGATCTCGTGCTCGGCTACTCCTTCCAGGATCTCTTCAGATAAGGGGGTTGGAAAAGGATCAATGACACACGCTGCATTAAAATCCCTGTAATCAATGCAAATCCTTATCCACCCATCCTTATTAATGCTGATGACCATCAAAATTATCCACTGTGATTCCTCAATAGCCTCAATGATGCCTAATGTGATCATCTTGTCAATATCCTCTCTGACTTTGATGTGCATATTCGGATTCCTTCGATAAGGTATTTTCTGAATTGGGTGCACACCTTCCTTTAACTTGATCTTCATTTATCCCAAGGAGTGGTGAACTCCTTTAAGCTCATGGTACCCACATGGAAGAAAATCCTAAAATTCATGCAACAAATCAATAATCTTTGAAATCTCCCTTTCTATCTAGTAATTTCTAATAATAGCTTCCTTAGGTTACGCCTCCAAATGAATGTTAACCTTCTTAGTTTTTTATGGGTTCGTGGTAGGCATATACTTTCTCATCAACACTTTCTGTAACCTCACATGTATTGATGGTATGGTTAAAATATATGCTTTCTACCTATTCACCATCTATCACATAAACAGCCTTTCCTTTCTCCTTTTACATGTATGCATGCTCAAGTTGTTCCTCCTCTAATTATTCCTCATCGATGCACGATTCCAATATAGGTTCACACAAAAACTCCAGTACTCTTTCCTCCACCATGACACTATCTCCCATAATTAGGTGCTTAACAACCTGCAGTGCTTCATTCACCGATGGTTTAATACTCTGATACTCAAAATCTTGAAGGAGATCAACTATCGACTCCTTCCAGTTTCCTATCTGATGGTGCAACTCTGAGTGAATGTACCATGTTTGCACACATCTGTATAAGGTGGAGTAAATCTTATGCACCCATAAATATGGAGGAAATGCTTCCACGACTTCCATCCAGGCCTTCTCACATGCCTAGACGTGAAATAAGGTGGGTTCTTTCCCATAATAATCTTATACAGCAGTAGGTGCATTTCTTCAGAGAAACCTAACAGAGAACACAATTCTCACCTCATTCCACTCTATAAGGTTATCACAATGGGTCACCCACCACTGTGCTATGGTCCTGAGAAACGTATAGCTAAGAATACTTCTCCTTTCGACCTCACATCTCCATTGGATCTCCATTTCTCGTAAGAAAACATCATTTTTGGCTTCCCCAATGTAACTTGGAATCCCCAGTGTAATTTGGAAACTATTTTCCTCCTGGGTACTTGACTAAGTGTGGCTTTGTTACTCTTGTCATAGAGCCTCTGAACTACCTCTTGACTAACTCATATGTCCCGTACACCTAATTGTCACATGACACACTAGTTGTATCACTTATATATTGAGTGTCTTCCCACTGAATAATGCCTTCTTTTGTTGTTTACAAAACCTCAGGGTCCCTAATAGTGCACACATAGATTATGTCTAGGTATTTTTCTCCCAAGAGCTCAGTATAGGGTGGTGACTTCCCATCTATCAAAGGAATGATAACATGTTCCTCATTATTCTCAAAACTTATATACCCCTTATTGAATCATAAATTATCATTGTTCTTATAACACCACGGGCACCTAAGTAATGTTGGAAAGTTTTCTGTCTCAGTAAGCGCCAAGAAATTGAAGTATCTAGTGAATATTTCCCCTTAGATAGTGATAGAAACATCCTTTAAAACACCAATGGGCATTGCCTTTGTCTTATTAGCCATATACAACACATTTAAAGATAGTTGTAATGGGGGAATTCCCATTTGATTCCATGCATCCACGGTGAGAAAATTAACTTCCATGCCCATGTCAATTTGAATATTAATTAGGATCCATCCACCAACAAAGGCATTCAAGGTAATCTCCTTATCATAGTCAAGGTTTTGAGAAGGTAGATTATCATGCAAAACCTTCCTCTCACGCTCTCCTCTAGCACTTGGTACTTTATCTCTCAACCATTCTCCTAATAGAGGGATGATATTCTCTTGGTGTAGTATCTTACACACCTCTCTGACATCATCTATATTTGTCTAAAGGACCTCAATGCTTTTCTTCTACTACAATTTCCTAGATTTCTATTTTAGGCACTAAATTTCCCCTTGAATACTTATTATTACTTCCAAAATCTCTTGATAGGGTTTCTTATTATGGGTAGGGTTCAGATACTTCCCATGTACCACTTCTTCTCTTATAATCAATAGTCTCTACTTTGGTAACTCCCTGGCATACACAGCTGAGTAGCTGATGTCGTCACTAGTACAAGTTCTAAATCTGACTCATATACTACCCTTGACGTCCATTGTTAATCAGCACATTTTAAACTCACCATCCTAGCACCCTTATCTTTCCACTACTTTTGGATCATGTGTTAAATTTTTTTTGGGAATTCCTCATACTTGTGATTTTTCCCACACCAAGAGCACTATAATAAATTGGGATAGTCACACTTGTAGTGTTCTTTAGATCCACAATTATAGTAGGTTCCACAAGGGAATTCACTCCTTTTTCCCCTGTTATTTCCATGGCCTCTAAATCCTCCTCAAAAGCCTATACCTCAACCTCCTCCATCTACGTGACCTTCATAATGAGGGCCATCATCCTTAGATATATCTAAAACACTGGTGTAGTGCACCCCAGTATTAATGGTATCATGTATTTATTCAATTAATCTACAATCCTTTATGTCATGAGTAGTAGATATGTAAATATTACAATAGCAAGACACATTCTTACAGATCACGTGCTACAGTAGTGGTCACCTACTTGCATCGTGATATCTATGGAAAATATCACAATCAACCATCATTGTGCCTACCAATCTTCGAGGAAAATTCTCCTTTCTATGCCCTTCTACCTAAAAATTTGTACACCATAACCCACTATGAGTCTCATGAGCTGAGTTTGCAGACAATTTCTCCAGATGATTTGTTTTTGGTCATTCAAATTTGTACTCGCATCTTAGATTTTGAAGATTCAAGTTATTTGAGAATACAATATAATTTTCCCTAAATTATGGGGCCTTATGTTGTTGGAACGGATCTCTGGAGAAGGTCGATTCCTCTACCTACCTCTAATGCTACTTCTACTCCTAATGCTGAAATCAAATCCTATACTAAACATGTTAAGGGACCAGGTATAGAAGGATATGCAAAAAGGAGAAATCCTAAGCTAAGGAAGGCAATATCTATAGGCAGAGGGTCAATCTCTCTCCATGAATGCTGAAGGAAATAGAGAGGGCATGGGAGAAGAGGGAAAACAGTGCATGTTATAAATCAACACGTGAGCTTGGCCTTCTAGTGCGCAAAACACATGAACATGGGGAATGCAAGAAAAAATACACACAACATGATAGAAAATGCAAACAGAGAGGTGAGATGTAATGAAAATGAGAAAGGGAAGACAAGAGTTCAACAAAACATGATTTTAATTCTTTAGGGACACATAATCATTTACATTCACGATAGGAGGTAAGAATAAATTATAAAGACTAAGTCAAAGTCTAAAACCCATGGGAAGTCAGCCACCATTTTGGCATGGTGTTGTTACAATAGAGAGGGATCCTTTTTACAATGTATAACTCTATTATTTATAGAAGAAGAAGGAGAGAAGAGAAGGATAAAAGGAGGGAACTTAGATTCAAATATTTAACAACCAACTACAAGTGATAAATGCCAACAAAACCACCTACAAGGCTATTAGATACAATTCCCAATGTTTTTTTGGCATGTAGAAGAAGGAAGGAGGAAAATATGATCAATTCTAGTGGTTTAGGTAGATTAGATGTGTGCATTGATGATCAGAAAGACGTTTCCCTATTTTCCACCTACAAATTATTGCGTAAATTTGATTTTGAAAAGTCCAATGTGTAGCTAATGTCAGTAAATTTCAAATGAGACTAGGTGCATGGGAATATGAGAATTATAGAAGATGTTATGGCTATCAGAAGTCTATAGGTTGTTTTGACACGTAATGACATGTGGCACACACAGATTGACTTAAGGAGTTGTCTAACTGTTCCTTTGATTTTTCATTTACACCACATGTCATACACCGGTTGGTTTTCCAGATTCAACACCCTATTGGTGTGATTTGATAGGTTGTATGTTGCAAACTCAAGTTTTATATATGACATGGCACATTGACTGGCATAGAAGAAAGCACAAGGAACAAAAGAAAAATGTAGACACATAAAAGGAAAATAGAGGGAAGGCATAGGTGTAGGTTCGTGCATAGGAGGAATAGGAGAATACTTGCAGGGGAAAATTATGGGGAAGGGACATGAGAATTAAAATTAAGAAGGGTGTGTGGTGGTAGAAATAAAAGTAGGTGCATGAAGGAGCACAACGAGAAGAGTAAGTGTAAGGTGTGAAAGCGAGAAGGCATGCAAGGGACTTAGTTGATTTGGAAAACAAGTCTACAAAGGTGTGTTCAAGGAGTGCGTGATAAGATAGGAAAGAAAGTGGGTGCACATGAGGAAGGCACAAAGAAAAATGGAAATATAGATAGCATAATGCAGAGGGAGAAGTAGGAAGACGTATAAGGGTGTGTAGAGGAATTGCAATTGTTCTAAGGTGTCAAAAGAACAATCTTGAGTGCGTGAAACTTGAAATGTGAAACATCAGAGTTAGAATGAAAATATAAGTTATCCAAGTAACTAGGAGAGTTCTTTGGATAACATTTTCCATTGCAGTAATTCAGGCTTCTAGGAATGGACTAAATCCTATATCAATTCTTCCTACTACCTCAGTGTGTAAGGAAGCCTCCAAGGCCTCACACAGATATGTGAAAGTCTTCTATGAAAGTTCCCTCTTGAGTGGTGTGATAAGTCCTTTAGAGAACCACTGAGCATGGTGTGAAGGGTGAATTTCATAAGATAACTGTGATAGGAGAGTCTTGAAATGTATGTTATACTCCCACACACTCTTTTCCATTCCTTACTAAATCTCCTTCAACATGCTGATGCTTTTCTATTCAAAGTACGGTATGTGGAACTCTTCTAAAAAGGAATTACAGCCCAATGTAATTAAACACTATCTGGTGTGGGTCATACTTATTGTACCAGCTATGTGCGTGTCCTTACAATGATTTTGCAAAATAACTTGCCTTCCTCTCTTGGGTAGTGATTCTCTTCATGTGCCATAGTAACTCACATTTGTGTACATGTTCTACGGCATCCTCAACACCATTGTAATTAGGTAAGTGGAGTGACATATCATAAAAAAACATGTTGATTGTTTTGTGGACCTTTTCCACCATATCTAAGACCTTGATTCCCTCCAGTGTTTCCTCCACTACTAGACCCACTAGATCCTCCTTCTGTCGTAAGTAAGGGGCCTAATGTAGCTGTGCCTTGTGATCCCATTGTTGTGCTAAACTATGTGTCAATAGTCTATGATACTGAATCACTCCTAGATGTGTTTCCCTCTCTTC